>PITA01002527.1:0-91308 GCA_004023965.1 Spilogale gracilis
GAGAGTCTACCCCAGCAGCCAGCGGAATCACTACTGCTTGGAAAAGTAAATGGAGCTATTTGCTCTGGTTTTAAGTCATACCTCTTTCCAGAGAGACCACAAGGGATTAAGTCGTACATTACCCAAGAAAGGTTCTGCATTTCTTTTGTGGATTTGATTTTCACAATTGGCTACTGTGAATATTTATTAAAAAGTACCGTTTGCAATGTTTCTTCATATAATGTGGTGAGTTTACCTTCTTATTCTCAGGGACCTGAAATTTGAGGTTTATTGAGCAGTTTTATCATTGTTCCTTAACAAAAGATTATGTTATTGGAGAAGAAAAATACTGGTCATTGTTTTCAGATTGCTGTGTGACAATGGAAAACACATGCACACACACTTTGGAAAGTGCTGGGATGTATTTACTGAGAAGACAGCCTCTTTTCCAATGCACTGTTTTTTATCTTACTTGTTAGTTAAATCTGTACTTCAACAGACTGATTCATTTGCAAAGCAGGGAGCTGTTGTCAGGTATACACAGTATTTGAGCCCTAGGCCCCTTCCCTGCCAGCAGACCTATAACTCCTTAGGTAATAAGTGTGACAGCAACACCTGCTTCTTTCTTCCTAATTTTCTTTCCTTAATAATGATATTCATCTGAAATATCATACCATATAATACTTTGTACCCAGTAAAACACAGAGTTGATGAAAAAAAAATACTGATGATAGGGGCGCCTGGGTGGCTCAGTTGGTTGGGCGACTGCCTTCGGCTTGGGTAGTGATCCCGGACCGAGATCCAGCCCCGAATCGGGCTCTCTGCTCAGCGGGAAGCCTGCTTCTCCCTCTCTCACTCCCCCTGCTTGTGTTCCCTCTCTGGCTGTGTTTCTCTCTGTCAAGTAATATATAAAATCTTAGGGAAAAAAAATACTGATGATAGAGTTTTGTGCTACTATAAACCATTTAATAGAGTATGAAACTGAGGTGAATCTCAGTTCTGATTTTTATTGCACAGATTACTTAACTCATGACATGATTTCAGAGGATTAGGGGCAATAAACCTGACCTCGTCTTAAATGTGTAAAAGTACATAAGCAGCACATGTTCATACTCATAGCCAAGGGTATACGACGCAAAGACCCAACAACCCATGTCCATGTCTTGCTTAAATAATGATCTGTTAACAAATTTAGATCGTGCAAACAATAAAGTTAAACACAAAGACAATCCCTAGAGTGTGGGGAGTTACTAGGGGGGTTGGGAAATTGAGAGAGAGAAAAATTAGCCCTTCCTGCATTCAAACAGAAGTCTGAAGAACACAGGCCTAAGAAGGAGTCTTTCCTATTTCATGTCAGCCATAATTGTGTGTTGACTCTGTGTTAGGCATTGTAAAAAGCAAGGAGATAGATATGTTCATTCATCCAGATATCCAGTTACCCATTTTTAAATTAATTTAAACCAGACTTTCATGTTTTCAATATACCATCTGAACAAAACAGAAAAATCCCTGCCCTCAGGTTGCTTGTAAGATTAAGGAACAAAATTTTAAAAGGCCTATCATGCTGAATTAAAGGGATTAGAGTTTATCAAGAAGATGAATAGTCATCCTAGGCTTTCAAGCAAGAAGTAGCTAAATTAGACTTTCCTTAGAGAAAGATAAAATCTTATACTTATGCTGTAGATGACAAATAGTCATTAAAATATTTTAAACAGGATAGTACCATAATCAGATTTGTCTTGCTATAAAATAATTTACTCAAAGGTGATTTGGAGATTGAATGGGTGAAAGGCAAAACTGGAAAGTGTAGTAAGGGATTTTATTCATAGTGTTAGAGTAATCCTGGAAAAACAACAACAATAACAACAACAATATCAACAACAACATGATGGATTGGGGGTTTGAAAGAAATTATTTGATTTGGATAATATGAAGAAGGTATTAACAATAGGGTTTTGGAACTGATAGGATATATAAAATGGTGAGAGGATAAATCAGGACAGTATAACAGGGGTCAGAGAAGCTTGGGAACTAATGACAAGATTATTTTATACATGGTACCCCTCTCTCACATTGCAAATAATATATAAATCTTTCTTGATTTACGATGGGGTTACACCCTGATAAACCGGTCCTACACTGAGAAGTCTGTAAGTTGAAAATTCATTTAATATACTTAAGCTAACAAACATCATAGCCTAGCCTAGCCTACCCTAAACATGTCTGGAACACTTATATTAAGCAACAATTGAGCAAAATCATCTAACACAAAACTTATTTTGTAGTATGAAGTTGAACATCTCATGTAATATTGAATATTGTATTAAACATGAAAAATAGAATGGTTGCATGAGTACTGAATGCTTGTGGGTGTTTCAGTTTTTTACCCTCATGATTGTGTCACTACTCATCAGAAAGTATCTTACTGCATATTACTAGCTTGGGAAAAGATCAAACTTTGAGGTGTGGTTTCTACTGAATGCATATTGTTTTAGCACCATCAATGTAATTAGTGATTTCCAAGTTGTAAATTCAGTGGTCAAGTCTCACTCTTCATTTTGCTTTGCCAATTAGTAGCATTTAACATAACTAACTGTTTCTTCTGTTTCAATCATATTTTTTTTCATTTGGCTTTTGGGGACCCATATTCTTTAGGTTTTTCTCCTATCCCATTTACCTCACTTATTCTCATTTCCTTTATTGATTTCTTCTCTTTCCACCTCCAAATGTTAGTGTTGCTCAAGGCTCTGTTCTCTGTCCTTTTCCCAATTTATATTCAAATTCTTGATTACTCCAGCTGGGCTCATGAATTTAAGTATCATCTACATGCTCTGTAGATGATACCAATTTACTGATTAATATTACCAATTAATATTTCCAATTCAAATGCCTTTTTGAACGCCAGACACATATTCAACTGCTTCCTCAATATCTCTATGTGGATGTTTAACATCTATTTCTAATTCACAATATTCAAAAAGTGATTCCTGGTCTATCCCCTTCCCCAATAGTCCCTATCACTTCAATCTGTTTCACTTACTGTGTTCCCTTGTCTAAGTGATATCAATGAAATGTCTCAGTGGCTCAGACTAAAAAAAAAATGAAGCCATTCTTAAATCCATTCTAGTTCTCATACCTCATAGGCCATCAGGAAATCCTATCAGTTTTACCTTCAAAATGTTTCTAGAATCCTAGAATATTTGTCAACCTCTCCACTGCTACATTTGTGGTAAACAAACAAACAAACAAAACACCTTCATTTCTCATCTGCACTGTTGCAATTGCTTCATACTCTTGCTTTCACTATGCCTCTGTAAAACCTACTCTCTAAAAAAAAAAAAAAGTCAAAGTGAACCTTTTTTTAAATTTTTTTCAAAGTGAAACTTTAAAAAAAGTAAATCACTTATATAACTCCTTCGCTCAAAAATCTTCAGTGGCTCCTTATTCCACTCAAAGTCAAAGACCTTATGTAGTAAATGCAGCTCTACATAATACAGTAATCCTAGGAACTCTCTGCCTCATCTTCTGTAATTCTTCCTCTCTTCGAGTTAGCATCAGCAACACATATATTTACTAGTTCTTGAAAAAAAAAAATAGATCTTCTTCTGTCTTAGAGACTTTGCTCTAATTGTTTCTTCTTCTGGAATCTTCTCCCTGTAGATACCTGCTTAGCTGGTATCCTTTCCCTGTTTATAGCTTTGCTCAAATTTTATCTTCTCAGTGAGGTCCAGCTTGACAACCACAAAGCAACCACCCTAAGAAGAAACAAGGGGAGATGGAAGAAAACCAGGAGTATGAGATGCCAGAAAAACTTTACCAAGAGATCATTTTTTTTAAATTAGTAAGCAACTGAGAGTGAGAAAAACACATGATCATGTAAGATAAGGACTACATGGATCAGTTTGATTTAGTAGAAAGACCTTGTTTGTGATCTTGGAAAGAATAGTTGATTTGGACCAATGGAGAGAAAGCCAGAGTATGTAGAGGATACCTGTCTTTATGCCATGGGATAAATCAAATAATGTTAAAAAATCTGAAATATCCCAAAATTGAAAGACCATCTTATTTCCACCTATCCCACTCAGGGTTCCCCCCATCTCAGGAAGGGATGGTGACATTCTTTTTCCTTATGCATATAATGAGCATGATAATACATGGTTGATAATTGTAGAATCTTATCTGGAGTCTCAATTTGAAAGCTACCGCTCTTCCACTATACTGTTGTGCTAGTACTTATATTTTGCAGGAGAAAAACTGGGACTCAGGGTCAAATAAGGTAATTAAAAACAAAATAAGCTTGCTATCCTTTGGAAAGTATGTACTTAAATTTATATTATTTTGAAATAATAACAAGATGATGTCTTTGAAAAACAAATATATCACTTTATAGACTGATATACCAAAAGAATATACTCAAAGGTGCCATTTTTTGAGGAATTACATCATATGTTCAAAATATGGATGATCTTACCAATGCTGGAGTGACAGTTATTTTAATAAAAGGTACAAAATTCAATAGCTATACCTAGCAGGCCTCTTAACTTTGGGTTCAGCCTGCTGTTTCTTCAAAATGAGAGATCATCTCCAATTGTTATACCTTTGTGCACTGTTGTTTTTTTTTTTTCTCTACTGATAATGTGTTTGTTGAAAAAGTGCTTTAGAGTGCTCTTGAAATATTACATGTATGTTTCTGATGGAAAAGACACATAGGGAAAGCAAAAGTCACACGGGAAAGCAACCTCTAAGAGTTTATATTTCAGCGTCCATTCTTAATATCACCATAATCTGTTTTTTTAATGTAATAACCTTGAAATTTTTACTCTCAAATTGATCTTCCCATGTAAAACTTAATTTTTTTCTGCCTCTTGTACAAGAGAATGCATCAAATAAAACTATTTTGTTGAGATACTCAGTAATCAATGTACTTTATGTCTTAATGAATTTGGTTTTGCAAGGTCATGACAGGGCTTAAGATTTGAAGACCTGCACTGAGCTGTTTTAATTTTAAGACATCAGAAATCCAATCATTTAGCCTTTGTTTCATTAAAAAGATACCCTCGGTTAATAATAGCAAAATCTAATTAACTACCCACTTATTACTGAGTAAAACAAAAAAAAAAGGGGGGGGATTACTGGCTTTAAAACACTTTTAAAGAAATATAACCACCTGAGTACAAGTTAACAACTTCCAATTTATCAGCCATCTGGCTGCAACATCTGTTGCTGGTTGATTGCCAGTGTTCATTTGGTCTGGATTACTAGGTGGGGCAAAGAAGAATTTTCCTCAGTAGAAGAGGATCATTCCTTGAACAAGAGTATACATATAACAGTAACTCTCTTCACTAGAAGCTCATAATTTATTGCCACATTTAATTATTTCTGGTAAGTACAATGATCTGTCCTATTGCTCTTGTCCCTACTTAGATTAGACGCCAGATTTGGCCTGCCCACAAGTGAATTAATATGTAATTATTGAATTGCTTATCAATAAACAACGCTTGAGCATTGCAACTCTTGAGCAGTGCTGTGAAGGGAAATGTTGCATATGCAGAAATGGATAAAATAGTCACTTCCTTCTGGTAAGGCAGACTGTGGAAGGTGAAGGAAAGTAGAAATGGGGCACTGGTATGATATAGGGCCTGGTTTTAGTTACAGTTACTGAAAGCATTTTATTAGGAGAGTGATTTGAACATGACACAGATACGGAGGTTAAAATGTTAAAGCAATAGTCAAGACATAGAGAAAGAAGCTAAGGACTACCGTAACAATCCAAGATAGAGCAGTTCTTCTCATCCTGGAATCTGGATATTGGATTCTTAGCTTCCATTTCAGCCTTGTCCCACCATTTCTCTGTCAAACAGTAACTTCTTTTTCTTATTATGGTTACCTAACCACTTGGCTAGCCAGCTTTGCACATTTTCCACTTTACTCTGCTTCAGGCCAGAAAAGGTCTCTTCTTTCTAGGGCTTTTATTATGCTTTATTTTCATTTTTAAAATACTGGTTGTCAAAGTTCAGATACAATTTTTTTTTTTTTTTTGCTTTTTCTCTTCTTACTTAAAACTTCTTTGTTAGAACTACTGATGTTCTCTACCTAAATTCTCAATCCTAACTCAATTTCCAGTATTTGACCTAATTTCCCTCAGCCCTGTTTATAATAATGGCTCATATCGGTCCCAGAAGAATTCCTCTTTGCTCTTTCTCTGCAGCCTACTTGACTTAATTTGAATTGTTGCCTGGAATATTCAGCTTCTCTTCTCTGATCATCAGATGGATCCCTGGTCAACTATACTTTTCACTATCATGGTGATGTTGCTCACTCTGGCTTAAAACCTTTTGTTCTCCCTATCCGGGTCATTTTTGTATGCCGATAAGCTGCCCTAGGTTTCACTCCACACTAGGAAGTATGTTACCGTCCATGTCTTTACTATGAAAATGCCTTGTATATGATCCTATAAAAGGCATTTTTTATTAAGAAGAAACCTTTAAACCATAACTTAGCCATTGTAGTATACAGCTTCCTAAAGGCATGCTTCTGTTTTCTTCTTACCCCTAAGATTAGCTCTTGCACAGTCATTTCACAAAGCTCCATTTAGGGGCCCAACATATTTAATTTAATGATTTTTTTTTCAAGGATAATAAATCCAAATTGATTTAAAAAGTTACATACTTATGTGAAGCTCCAATATGCAAGTTGGTGAATGAAGAGAGTATATCTTTTCTGTATATTCAAAAACAACAACAACAAAATGACCCCTAGCAATGGCACAGTGATTTCTCTCAACCAAGGCCTCTACGAGAACAACCAGAAAATCAGAAAAAAAAATATTTTTCAAAAGCTGTTTAAAAGTATTGTCAAATTACCAAGGCAACAAGAAACTGTGTGTGGATCCCAGACTCTTAGAAAAGAAAAACATAGGAACTGAGCCTGATGTTTGACACCATTCTTCACCTGTGGAATTCGCTGTCTCATAGTGCAGCTGAAAAGCTGAGCCGTTCAGAACTTAAACAGTTCTAGTGGGCCAAAGGGACAAAAGTTGGAATTTGGGGCTTGACAAGGAATCAGAAACCATGATAAAAACACCAGGCCTTTGAATAGGACTCTGAAGGCAACATCCTAGGAATAAGGAGATATAGTTTAACTGTTTATTCCCTGATTGGATCAATGTGATCCAATCCCTGCCTATTTGTTTTATAGAAAAAAAAAGACAAACTGTTTTGGAAGGAGTAACGTCATCTAGAGAATCAACTTTTCTCTCTACTATTGCAATTATAATGTCCATTATTCAGTTAAAGAAAAACAGTAAGGAGGAATATAAGAAAACAGAAGACTGACTACATAGCAATAGAAAACAGACGAGACAAGTAAAATAGATCTGAAGTGATTCAGACATAAGAATAATCAGATAATGACTTTTAATATCGTGTGGTTCACTAAATGAAAACATGGCAGATAACTAGAAAATGAAAAATAACCACATGAAAATACTAAAGTTAAGAAATACAATAAACAAAATTAAGAATTAAATAAAGAGTTCAATAGCAGAGGAGAGATACAGAAGAAAAAACATTGAGCTATAATATAGGTCAGAAAAAAATTTAGCTGAATTTACTGAAGTAGAGAGATAAAATGATGGAAATTTATAAGAGTAAATATATTAGGAATACGCTAAAAAAAAGAAACAAAAAACAAAAACACTTCATAATTGGAGTCCAAGGAAAAAATAGAAGATTAATTAGAGAGGAACCAGTATTTGAAGTGATAATGGCTGAGATATATTCCAAACTAATAATGTCCAATCACGAATTCAAGAAACACTATGGACTTCAAGTAGAAAAACTAAAAGCAATCCACACATGTAAATAGAAATGGTCTTAAAACCAAAGGCAAAGGGAAAAACCTTACAAGCATGCATGAGGCATACTGCTCTCAAACATTGACAACTGACTTCTCAACACAAATGATGAGCAGTAGCTAGTGATTATGTGAGTTTACTTTAAAATAATATATTAATTCTATGCTTATGAAACATCAGATCTTTTGACTCTAAAACAAATGTTCTTTCTACCAAGACATTATAGCTTAAAATTCATACATCCACGGGCATCTGGGTGGCTCAGTTGTTGAAGTGGCTTCCTTGGCTCAGGTCATGTGGTCCTGGAATTGAGTTGGATGCCTGGCTCCTGCTCAAGGACGAATTCTTGCTTCTCCATCTGCCCCTCCACCCTACCCATGCTCTCTCACTCTCTTTAAAATAAATAAAATCTTTTAAAAAATCATTCACCTATAATCTCTCTGGTAAAAATTTTCTTTAACCCGGGGTGCCTGGGTGGCTCAGTTGGTTAAGCGACTGCTTTTGGCTCAGGTCATGATCCTGGAGACCTGGGATCGAGCCCCACATCCGGCTCCCTGCTCGACGGGAAGCCTGCTTCTCCCTCTCTCACTCCCCCTGCTTGTGTTCCCTCTCTAGCTGCGTTTCTCTCTGTCAAATAAATAAATAAAATCTTAAAAAAAATTTTTTTTTCTTTAACCCAAATTTTTTAATTTATGACCCTACACATCTTAAATAAATATTGTTAAGTCTGTGTTATATTCCTCAAACAATATAAAGGAAAACCTGTATATGGAGGGTACACTAACATTTATGAGATATTTGTGGTAAAATTTATTATTTGTTACTATTTTTTTAAAAGATTTTATTTATTTATTTGAAAGAGAGAAACACAGCTAGAGAGGGAACACAAGCAGGGGGAGTGAGAGAGAGAGAAGCAGACTTCTCACCAAGCAGGGAGCTCAATGTGGGACTCAATCCCAGGATCCTGGGATCATGACCTGAGCTGAAGGCAGATGTTTAACAACTGAGACACTCAAGCACCCCTTTTACTAATTTTCCATATTAATATCATCTAATAGGAAGAGTTTAAATTTTGGGTTAAGTAAGTGGAAAATTGACACCTTGAGGTTTTTATCTAATTGTGTGACTCTGAGTATTCTATTTTTTTATTTAGGAGTTTTAGATTCCTTGTCTTACAATGGAAATTTCTTAGAAGATAATACATGTATAATTTAAATGAGTTTTATTTTCTCTGTGAAATGTTAAGCAATATTCCATCAACAAAACATTTGCTTTGCTTATAAAATTCTACTTCTATTACTTGCCTAAATTTGGACTGAAATTGCTTTATGTTTATTGTTTTTTCTTTCATTTATAAAACAATGCATTTTATTGTAAAATGTGCACAATATACAAAAAAGAAAATAAAGACAGTTCATAACAAAAATATGATTTTGCCATACATACACAATTCTATATTTCTTTTGCATATGTTCATACATATTTATATGTAGATAGATGTCTATATCTATTGGCATATACATACTAGTATACATATATAGATACACTTATACATGTGTAAATATATAATTATACACATTTAATTCTGGCTGATCCAATAAAATAGGACTTTTTGTTAGAGTTGTCATTCTGTTATTTCTATGGCAATTATTTTATCTAGGTGAATACTGGGAAGTCTAATTTTCAACCTATACATACAGGTCTATTCTCAGTGCCAATCTCTACATTGTGTCAATTCTAAAATATTCGTTATTTTCAGTTGACATCCCTATACAATATTGCATTAATACTATCTCTATGCAGAATTAGACTATAACCTATAATAAATTCCCTAACCATTCTTAACCTCAATTTCTCCATTTACAAAATGGGGATTAGTGATACCTGTCTTTCTATGTTGTGGTAGGGGTTGGATATAGACTATATAAATTACTAAAGTGTTTAATACTCATTTATTAAGTACCTATATTGTTCCTTGTAGGGTATTTTTTCCATTGTACTCAGTAGAAAAGCGTGTGCTGGGTGAAGACATTTCCAAGAATTTGCCCTCATACACTAGTGTTGTTGGCTCAAGGCTGAGTTAGACCCCATGCTGGTGTCCCACCCACTAAAATACATATAATTTAGAGAAACAAACAACAGAAAAGAAGAGTGTCAACAAAGATGCAGAGCAACTGTAACCCTTGCACATTGCTATTGATAATGTAAAATTGCAGTCACTGTATAAAAGTTTGTTTTGTACCTCAAAAAGTAAAGGGGCAGTTATAAATCTAGGAAAATGCTGAAGAAAATTGAAAACATGGGTTTATACAAAAACTTGTCCATGGATGTTCATAGCAACATTATTTGTAATAGCCAAAAAGTGGAAGCAAGTGTTCATCAGCTGATGAATGTTTAAACAAAAATTGGTCTTTCAATATCATAGGATATTATTCAGTGCATATAAAGGAATGAAGTACTAATACATGCTACAACATGGATGATCCTTGAAAATACTAGTCTAAATGAAAGAAACCAGATATAAAAAGGTCGTGTGTTTTATGATTCTATAAATGTTAAATGTGCAGATTATGTAAATCCATGGACCAGAAGATAGATTAGTGGTTGCCAGGAGCTGGGGGGAATGGAGAAGAAATTAAGAGTGACTGCTAACAAGTCAGGGGTTTCTTTTGGGAGTGATAAAATATTATGGAACTCAATGCACAACTCAGGGAATATACTAAAATCACTGAATTATACTTTTCAAGGGGCTGACTTTTATATGTAATTGAATAGTTTGGGGTTTTTCAATTGTTTTTTTAAAGAGAGAGACCAAGGCTAAGAAACAGGAGATTGTCAAACAACAAAAGCTCTAAGGGCAGGCTAAGAAGTGGAAATTTATTCTGTTGGTACTAGGTATCATTCAAGCATTTTAAGCAGGAAAGCAACAAAGTTTCATATTTAGCTAAGAGGGCATTCTTAGGAGATCTGGAACAAGATGTGTAAGTAATCAGGGTAGAAAGCACAGGAAACAGCAGGATCCCATACAAAAAACAGACAAATTAGAACTTAAAAGGTTGGCTTGAGAAAAAAATGGATAAACCAATGGTTTATAAACCAACTATGTGAGTCGGTGATATAAGCCATTAATTCACGATAAATGATTATAAATAATTCAGTGTTTTGAATTATGTAGAGTAATTCATATTTGATAAAAATAGTAGATGCCAAAATGTCAAATTTTAAAAATATTTTAACAGATGGTGCTTAAGTGAAACACAATAAATGATCGATTTGCATTTATCACAGATAATTATTAAAGAATTTTCTACAATGTTAACAAACGAACAGGCATCACATTTCAAAGAATTGCAGAGGAACCACTATTTATTTTAAATTAATTCTCATAAATATTTAAATGATACTTGATTGTGAATTCTGTGAGGCCACTGATCATGTATTTTTGACTTAGAATTAACTTCCAGTGCCCAGTCATGAGCTGGTACATTAAAGTTGTTTTAACAGTGTTGAATATATATATATATATTATATATATATAATGAGCATATATATATATATATATAATGAGTGCTAAGCTGAAGTTAATAATCTGAATAACATTTATCTAGCATTCTATGGCTTGGGTATTGCAAGAAGGACACTGAAAACATTATCTTATTTTTTTCTTTCAATTATACCATGAAGTTTACAGAAAATACAATTAATATTCATTTTACAATTAAGTAACGGAAATCTCAAGAAATGAGGTAACAGGGGCACCTGGGTGCCTCAGTTGGTTAAACATTTGCCTTTGGGTCAGGTCATGATCTCAGAGTCTTGGGATCAAGCCCTACATAGGACTCCTGCTCATTGGGGAGTCCATTTCTCTCTCTCCCTTTCTTCTGTGTGCTCTCTCTCTCTCTTTCTGTCTCTCAAATAAATAAATATAATCTTAAAACAAAACAAACAAACAAAAAAAGGAAATGAAGTGACATGGGAAGTACCACACTGCTAGTGAGTGGGGAATCCTGGAAAAAAATTTTGGAGCAAGGGCTGGGATTCAGGTAGGATAAGTGTTGTTCAAATTCAGGGCAAGTCCCTGTCTTTATTTAAATGTTTGATATTTTGTTCATTGTAGGCTTAGGGTCTTTAATTTCTATTTTTAAAATGTTACAGTAAATGGTGTGATTTTGATTACATGACTTTCGGTACTTCCTTAAATTTTGTGCCTGAGGTGAGCATTTCATTCCCCTCATTCTTGTCCCAGCCAGGCTCTGGCCTGAAATCTTTAAGTCAGTAAACATTACAAAAATGTAGCATTAGTTAGATAGATCCTAGAGATCACCAGATATCCAGGAGAGTTTAACACCCAGATTGGAAAATTGAAGGTTTTAAGGAGGATTTGTATTAGGAGAGAGTCAGGAGAAGAATATTTCAAAAGTCATCATATCCCGCCCCCATCTTCACCCCCAAAACCTGCACCAGTGAAAGTACAATTTAGTTTGCCAGCCATTTTTTTCTTAGCATGTGTGTGTTTGCTATATAATGATCATTAACTGTAAGGTAGAACATTTATAAATGCAAGAAATTGCTACCGTTATATTTATTCTAAAACTTGTTTTCCATTTTGCTACTTTTAATGTAAAATTCAGTTTTCTATAACCCTTTATATTGATTTTGTTTAGCCTTAGGCTTATAGGAGATTTATTTCCACCATCAAATACTTTCCCAAATAGCTTGAAAGTAAATATATTATTTTGTTGTGGTATAAATATATATTTCCTTATAATGGCAGACTCCTAACATGCTCAGAATGTTATAGGCCAACTTCATCTCCAGTGTGGATGACAAGGATCTTTCCTTCTTAGACTTCTGGAGGATGACTATCTGCCATTTAAGAAAACTTTTGTTTAATGGTAGAGGTAAGGGCAAAAAAATGTGTAACTGTAAGAAAACTGTATGAAAATGTACTTCCACTGATCTAATTACTGCTTTGGATGAATGTAGCAATGGGTAAATTATTATGATCGCATTTCTCTTTAACAAAGTGGTAATATTACCAAGCTCAATTTCAGTTAGTATATTTATTTAATCCATTATTCTGACTTCTAGAAAGTAAATTATTTGAGAATCATTGCTTATTTTTCGCTGTACCCATACAAATAAATCAGCCTGATGAAATAATTTGAAACTAAGGTTTGAACTCAACAGATTTTGTGTGTGTGTGTGTGTGTGTGTGTGTCTATGTGTGACAGAATGAAGTACTCTGATACCTTCATCCCTTTTATTATTTCTGCTCACTCTCATTGCTGGTAGGGAGGAAGTCTTTCATAACAATAACGTATTATGTTCTTTGATATGCATCATAAATGTTCTTCTCTAATTATAAAAATCTACTACAATCTTTTGTGGGGCACCTGGGAGGCTTAGAGGGTTAAGCATCTGCCTTCAGCTCAGCTCATGGTCCTGGGATCCTAGGATCAAGCCCCTTGTTAGGATCCCTGCTCAGGGGGGACTCTGTTTCTCCCTCTCCCTCTGCCCCTTCCTCTCCCTCTACCACTCCCACTAGTTGTACTCCCTCTCTCAATAAATAAATAAATCTTGAAAAAAAAAACTACTACAATCCTTCAAAGATGGAACCAGGAACAGGGTTTGCCAAACTAGGAAGTAAGGGACTATGGATCCTCTTAATCCGAAGGAAGTCAGGTGCTTCAGGTGCTGTGGGAGAGGTGTGGGCTTAGAAAAGAAGAGAAGGAGGGGAATGGATTATGCAGTAACTGTCTCCAGGATAGACACGTAGTCCACATTAGCCCATTACCAGCTTCACAAAATGTTACTATAAGGATGATAGGATAGAGGGTCCTTTCTGTCTCTTTAGGATAAAAGGAGTATATAGGGTTAACATATATTCCAAATTTCCAAGGAATAGTCACCTAATTCATACGTTTTTAGCATAATTATAATCATAATAATATCCTTTCACTCTCAAAGGTGTTT
The DNA here is from genome assembly GCA_004023965.1 of Spilogale gracilis. NCBI lineage: Eukaryota > Metazoa > Chordata > Mammalia > Carnivora > Mephitidae > Spilogale > Spilogale gracilis. Next base: position 13,811 of record PITA01002527.1, read on the forward strand.
TGGTTCAGAAAATAATTAGTGATTTTCACTCAAAGAATCAAGTACATTTGATACTGTTGGTGTTCATCTCTTGTGATCAAGTGAACACAATTTTCGGCAGAATAAAATCAGCCTCTTAAAGGTTACCAGGCAGAGCTATGGAAACAAGAACTGCAAGGCCACTATAACCTCTCAGTTGTCCAAATGTTTTCCTGGTAGATGGTCCAGTGATGGAAAATAAACATATGCATAAGGTCCATATTTGTCTATGTCCTGAAAGTTCTAAGACTAAAGTTGAGCAGTGGTAATCTCTTTCCTCTGTCTCTTTTAATTTTTTTTTTCTTTAAAGATTTTATTTATTTGACAGAGAGAAACACAGCCAGAGAGGGAACACAAGCAGGGGGAGTGAGAGAGGGAGAAGCAGGCCTCCCGCTGAGCGGGAAGCCCGATGTGGGGCTCGATCCTGGCTCTCCGGGATCATGACCTGAGCCGAAGGCAGTCGCTTAACCAACTGAGCCACCCAGGCGCCCCCTTTCCTCCGTCTCTTGACCAAGTCCACTAGTGTAGTACCTCCACTAATTTGGAAGGGAATTTTCTGTGGATTCTCTCCCTTTTCTATACCTCTTGCAAACAGAGGCACTGAAACTTCGTTCTAGACTATCTTTTCAAGGATGTTGCATAGTAGACATCCTTAGAAAATCAGATCTGTCTCTCTCTGGAGAAGAGGGCAACTTTGTTTACTGCCCAGTATGAACAATCTCTCCCTAGAGGGCAAGGGTTAGACATATTCACTTACAGTCTCTTACTTTAAATGAACTAAAATTAAATATTACAGAATGTGTGTATTAGTTTGGACTATCATAACAAAATACTACATACTGGTGGCTTAAAAAAGAGACACTGCTTCAGAGACTAGTAGTCCATGATCAAGGTGCAGGCAGGTTTGCTTCTAGTGAGAGCTCCCCTCCTGGTTTGTAGATGGCCTTCTCCTCACTGGGTCCTCACATGGCTTTCCTTCTGTGCGTACATTGGAAGGGAAATTTGAGTGTCTTCCTCTTCTTATTAAACCTCATTTAATTTTAGTTACTTCCTTAAAGGCTCCAACTCCAAAAATAATCACAGTGGGGGTTAGGTCTTCGACATAGGATTTCTGGGGAAGGGCACACTTCAGTCCATAAAGGTTGGGGTTCTCTAATTGCTGCAAACCTACTGCCTATGCAGCATCTACTGGGGCTCATCTCTACTGATCATGTAGGATAAAGGAGATAAGGAGGCCTGTATACACATGAAGTTCATGCCACTTTCTGCTTGCCATGCAACAAATAATAATCTCCTTTGTCCTCCTCCTTTATTTACTCTTCTTTAGATTTTTATTATTTTCATAAATATATCAGTTGATTATTTCACCATATGAAAGATTACCTGGTAGCAAATTTTTAATCCCCAAATAAGTATTTATTGTGTGCCTACTAAGCATTAGTCATTATGCTAAACCCATTTTGAGTTTCTCTGATGCATTTTCATTATAAATTTAAATATTATTACTCTGCCACTTGAATTATATACAATAAATTTTAATTATTTGTGGCTGATCTCTATATGCAAAATTGACAATTATATCATGCCATATGTTTTTAAAATATTCAAATGCAACATTAGGCATCATGACAGCTATGACACTTTCTTTTGAAATAGATAAGATTTAGAAGACAATACACCTCCAATTTACACTATTTTTAAGAGGGATGTAATACCCAAATAGGTTTTCTACAATATTCAACAAAAATCTTTGAGTTTTACTTTTGATTTTTTTTTCTTTTTTCAGGAAAATATTAATGCAATATCTAATTAAGTACTGGAAAAAATAACATTTACAGTGCCTATACATTAATCTCTTTGATATAAAGTAAATTAGTATGCCCAAAACATGCCATTATGAACCTAAAGAATCTAGAAATACTATCAATACACAACAAAATTTTAAGGAAAATACTAAAAATTGAATACACGATTTATACTTTCTTTCGATTGTCTTAGACCATCCATATGGTTTGAAAGAAATACTTTTTAATGATTGGCACTAAGAAACATAATCTAGGTAGTGGATGTATAGACTAAAACACCTTTTTCTCTGGACCTGCCCTGAAGGACTCTAGTTTGGGGCACAATTCCTCTTGAGATAGGTATGATGTTTTGTTTTGTTTTGTTTTGTTTTGTTTTGTTTTGTTTTGTTTTTAAGATTTCATTTATTTATTGGACAGAGCGAGAAAGAGAACATGAGTGGGGAGAAAGTCAGAGGGAGAGGGAGAAGCAGGCTAAGGAGGTTCCCCACTGTGCAGGGAGCCTGATAGGGGGCTCCATCCCAGAACCTTGGAATCATGATCTGAATAGAAGGCAGACATTTAACTGACTGAGCCTTCCAGGTGCCCCTAAGGTATAATGTTCTTCACTCTCCCTATACCCTGGCTAAACTATCTAGGTCCCATCTTTATTATCCTGAAACTTTGCTTAGAGCCTCATGTCTGTAGGATGACTGTATTATATGTTCAAGAATCTGACTTTTGTGTTCTGGGTTAAATCACTACTATTTCACACCTCTGTGCACATTCTCCCACTCTTGTTCATCTGAACAGAGGTGGCTTTTCACCAATTCTTTTCCTCAAAACCATTTTATAAGGACTAGGTACTTAATACCTTATTAGGTTATTTCCTCTAAAGACTCAGGTGGAAAAGAGAATTAGATATTATGGGCTTTACTTCTCTACTCTATTTATGGAAATGAGTCTAATAAATCAGCATTTTAGTTAAGCTTGGCCTTTACACCAATTAAAAAAGTGACTTTGGAGTCATATCAATAGGACTATCTTTGAGCATTGACCAGTACACACTTGATTTCTTTCTCTTCTTTCCTCCTTTCTTTTTTCCTTTTTTTCTTGTTTCCTTCCTCCTTTTTTAAAAAAAAGTCATTAAATAGAGAACATTTCATTGCAAGCTGAGATTTTTAAATTTTTAAATTTAACTCTTGAGCTTCCAGAATTATTAAATCTTCAGTGCCATTGTCTTGAGTGCTGTCAATAAAGTCTATACATTCTATTATTATGTAGCCTATTTTGTTTGTGTAGAACATTTTCTGGAAACACTCAGGATATTCCTTGTAGGTGTGAGTTCAAGATAACTTTATGGATGAAAATCGTAACAAGTAAAAAGAAAATTAGGCAATTGCAATCAAATTGATTTATACTAATCAGTGTTATTATACTAATAAATAAAAATTTATACTCAATTTTTCCCTTACTGTTTTTCTCTTGCCGGGTCAGATCCTTACCATACCTCTTCACTTCTGAATCTAACGTATGCTGTTGCTAAAGCGTTTTTAGCCTGCCACATGATCTTTTTCTCTAAGCACTGTCTTCTCTGACTCTAATTCTTCCCTCTATTCAGGTCATCCTGCCCTCTCTGCTTCATGTCCCATACTCTCTTTTCTGAAGGGCATTCTAATCTGCCTGATTCTGCTGTTTCCTCTAAGGGTGAGTCATTGGTTTTTACTTCCTGAAATGTCATCTTTTCTTCTTGCCTACTACTTGTCATGTTTCAGCTTTGCCTCATCTGCTTCTTATTTGCAATTCTTTCTTGTTTACTTTTTCATCTTTTTTTTTCTTATTTTAAATTTTGTTGTCTTTCTACTCACTCTTGTACTTGTATTGCCTCTAATTTCTACAATTTACTACTCATGTTTTTAGTTACCTATTGCCAAAATAAGTGCTTTGTAACCCTCTAGCCCCAAACTCAGTGTCTTCCAACAACAAGCACCATTTTGCTTACTAAGGGTTCTGCTCTGGCCTGTATGTTGAGTTCATGTTTGCTCTGCTTGATTCCATCTGCTTCATGTATTGGTAAAAGAAATAGAGCATAACCTTCTCCTCATGGACCTAAGGGACAAAAGAAGCCAAGTCAAAATCTCTGGTCACAGCAAATTCTCTCATGTTCCATAGACCAAAACAGTAAGCCAGAAATCTACAGTTTATTCCCCAGAAGGAAGGGGATTAGCATCTAACAATAATCCAACACATCCCACTATCTTGGCTTTCTCTTGTGTTGCTCAGTATCTGTCCCTTTGATCTAGTTGACTTTTCAGCTTTCAGAGCTCACACAGTGCTTTGCTTCAGGTCCCAGTTCCACCCAGCTTCCTCTTAGGACATTTTGCTTCCCGCAAAAGCTCTTTGTTGTGTTTGGCCTCTGTGTAACTAACTTGACAATTAGAACCTTATCAGCTTCTGTAATTCAATGACTAGTTCCCAACCCAGGACCTGAAAGAAAGGGTGCAGTTGGGGATCCAGTAACTCAGATGCGGCCAGAAATCCGTTTTTCTTCTTTGCTTCTTTTTGTGAGCTTCATTCTCTCAATTTACTGGCTCAGTTAACAATTGGAAACACAAGAACTATCGAATTTCACACTCTGTATTTTCCAACCCTAGAGAGGATCTGCATTCCCCCCCCCCCATTCCATTTTAAACAAATCAGAAAGCCCACTTGAAACAGGTGGCTGCTCCTAAAGCTAGGAACCCTATGCAGTGTGTAAGGGTGGGGCAGCTTCAGGGTGAGTACAGAGGGGCTCCTTCAAGGGGGAAAAGGAAGGGATGTGTGTGCGGATCTCTCAAAGTCTTTCATAGTCCTTATGATATTTTTCTCTCTGTTTTATCTTATCTATAAGCATAGCGTGGGCTCTGATACCAGCACAGCTGTTCCTGGTTTAGTAATGAATGTTGCTTATCCACAGCAGATGCTGCTATGGATAAGCATAATTGGATTAACAAAAATCCATCATCAGTACGTAGCTTTCGTGTATGTATAAATATATATATATATTTTTTATCTATATGATAGATATATCTATAATATAAAATCATTATTAAATCACTTTGTTTTAGGATAATACTATAGAATGATATATGAAAATACAATACTATTTTTTAAAGAGATTATAAAATTTTATATGAAGTCTGAGATATCATGCAAGTATCCTTGACAGGAGAGCTGCCCTATGACATAAAAACTGAATGATGTTCCTTCTGTAAATATAGATATCACACTTGGGAGACAAAATATAAATCACGCCATCAACTCCAGAACAGCATGACCCTAAAACTATGAGTCTATCTCATTTGCTATATTGCACATGTGAGAATTATGTATTAATCTGACTGCTATTACCAGGGATAACCTCAATAATAGGTGCCTGAAAAGGGGGAATGGCAAGTACTTTGAATGAGCTGCAGAAAGCCTGTTAAGTGGTAAAGTATACCTAAAATATACCGAGGGAAAAATATAATCCTCCAAAAAACAGAGGAGTTCCTGATAGGCAGTAAAATAAAATCCTCTGTGGCCACTTTTGCTTTATGTTATAACCTGAATGTTATGAATAAATGTAATGCTGAGTTGAAATGATTTCCCATCTGGTGGCTGACCATACTGTCTGCCTTTTGTTGTAAGCACACCTTGTGACTATTTTGAAACACAAATGGAGAATTTTTCAGACAGGCTGCAAAGGAGAATCTTACCTACCAAACTTAGAAGAGCTGCACTAAGTATACCCTCAGTTTTATATTATTCCCCCGAAATCTCAAACACCTGAATAGAAATGAAAATTAGACATCATTGGAACTACTAGCTGTATGTACGTGTGTGTGTTACCACTCATAATTAAATTTACTAGCTTACATATTTTTTTTTTATTTTTAAAATATTTTATTTATTTGACAGAGAGAAACAGCCAGAGAGGGAACACAAGCAGGGGGAGTGAGAGAGGGAGAAGCAGGCTTCCCGCTGAGCAGGGAGCCCGATGTGGGGCTCGATCCCGGATCTCCGTGATCATGACCTGAGCCGAAGGCAGTGGCTTAACCAACTGAGCCACCCAGGCGCCCCTACATATTTTATTATATTAGGAAAATGTGAACAATCCCCCTGTAACACTGACTTAAAGAATCCAAAAATGATTTAAAACAAAACAAAACAAAAAATGCTCACAAATTAACTTCCTATGTGAAATATTTCATTGATTGATATCCAGGTGTCATTATGAGTATTTATTTAATAATGTAATTTAATATTTATGTAATAAATACTAGTATTTACATGAGGATGCATAAAATATGGCTTAAAAGCAGTTTTATTTCTAGCCCAAAAAAGTTTGCAATTTTCATCTGAAGATTAGATAAGTATCGAATATATTTTTATAAAAGGCAGAGTATGTGCTTTGTTGCAATAAATCTTTATACAAAGACCTTAAAGATGAGGAGCAGCTAGAGATCACAATTAATTGGGAACACCAGAAAAGGGTTCTTGGAGGAAATATCATTTAACATGAAGATTTAAGAATGGCTAGTACTTTGATAAGTAGATATGAAAACAAAATAATTATAAGAGGTTTAAATGACTATATATTCACTGCTTAATAAATGCTAATTAAGTCTCAATTCAGGTTTTTGGACAATGTAAGTGAAGAAATGGAGCTAGTAAAAATAAACCAAATTTGAGAAGTGGTCAGTAGTACAAACTGCTTGAATCACAACATCCATGTATGAGAGACTAGAGCCAAGTGAGAAGTCACAGTGGAGAAAGACTTAGAGATACTGTATTTTGTTAAATACACAGGAGGGAGGGGTTCCTGAGTGGCTCAGTCAGTTAAGCCCCTGCCTTTGGCTCACTTTGTGGTTCCAGAATTCTGGGATTGAGTCTCTCCCCCTGTTCATGCTCTTTCTCAACTAAATAAATAAAATCCTTTTTTTTTTTTTTTTTTTTAAGATTTTATTTATTTGACAGAGAGAAACACAACTAGAGAGGTAACACAAGCAAGGGGTATGAGAGAGGGAGAAGCGGGCTTCCTGACGGGCAGGGGCTTGATCCTGGGACTCCAGGATCATGACCTGAGCCCAAGGCAGACGCATAATGACTGCCACCCAGGCACCCCCTAAATAAGATCTTTAAAAAAAAAAAAGATTTTATTTATTTGACAGAGAGAAACACAGCCAGAGAGGGAAAACAAGCAGGGGGAGTGAGAGAGGGAGAAGCAGGCTTCCCGCAGAGCAGGGAACCCGATGTGGGGCTCGATCCGGGGACTCTGGGATCATGACCTGAGCCGAAGGCAGTCGCTTAACCAACTGAGCCACCCAGGTGCCTTTATGATGTATTTTTAAAAGATCTTGGGCACCTGGGTGGCTCAGACCCCTCTCTGGCTGCGTTTCTCTCTGTCAAATAAATAAATAAATAAATAATCTTTATAAAAAATAAAATAAATACATAAATACACAAGAAAGAAACTTGAAGTTTCCTGGGAAAGAAGAAAGCAGTCATCATTATAATTTTAAGTGGATAATTAGAACATAGTCTGTACAGTTGATTCTGGAGGAGAAACCTGGAGCCATAGAGATCAATTAAGAAGTGTTTGCAATAGTTCTTATGATAGATATGCTGTTCATAATATGCTTCTCTTTTTCCTTATGAAGCATACAATATTCTACTTCTTTGTTCGGCTAAAGCTATAGCACCTATGTTACTTGCTCCAATTTTTCTCTACCTCCCTCCAATAAAAAGACATGTGGGTAGAAAAAAAATTTTTTAATTTTTAAAAAGATTTATTTATTTATTAGAGACAGAGAGAATAAGAATGCAAGTGGGAGGAAGGATGGAGGGAGAGGGAGAGCAATCCTCAAGCTGAAGCCCTGTGGGGCACAGAGCCAATGTGGAGCTCATCACAGGACTTGATCTCATGACCCTGAGATCACCACCCAAGCCAAAACTGACAGTCAGATGCTTAACATACTGGGCTGCCTAGGCACCCTTGCTATGGGTAGAAAATTGTAGAATCAAGACATGTTTTGCCACCTTGCATTACCTCTGCAGTTTCACGGTGACTGCCCCACCAATATCAATTCTGAAGTGAGGAATGACATTCATGGAAAGTGGTGTCCTCTAGTTGGCAATTGACATGTGGTATGGATGAGAAATGTCTTTAAAAAATTAAGCCACTGAGATTTGAGGCTTGTTTTTTTTTTTTTTTTTTTTTTTAAGTTCTCCACAACCTGTGTAGCTCCTTCCTGGGCTACGAAATTTGGGGTTTCTCCCCTGGTCCAGCAAGGGGAAAAAGGTGGGGTCGAGCAGGATGAGTTTTGGAGGCCAAAAACACACCGGAGCCGGGAGGTCTGTCGAAGCAGGATCTCGTTTATTAAGGCGGTGCCACAGAATATATTGGGTGAGCGGGTAGGCGGGAGAAGGGAGAGGGAGAGGATAAGGCCCAATCACTGTAAAGGTCACCAGTCCATGCAGTGCACATGAGGACGGAAGTCTCATAGAAATATGCAGCGGCCACGAGCGGATCACGTCTGCGGAAGTCAGATAGACCAATCCCAGGCTGCCACTTCGGGGGGTACCGCGGATAGGGAAGTGATTGCCATGAGGAAGGTTTTGTCACTATAGGGTGTGTCCCCTATAAACCTGGACTATACTGGACTAAAGGTAATTAGAATTTCCACCAGCATCGAGTTAGGCAAAGAGAAAAGTAAAAATGTTACTTTGTGGGCATGACATTGCTTAGACTGTTTTGAGCCCATCATCTGGCATTCTGGTTTTCTCTAATTTACAACATCTAGCTCTAAGGCCCTCCCGGGTTTCCATGAGACATACAGTGTCATTTTAAGTAATATCATATAATCCTTGGAAACTTAAAATCATGTAACATCTAGAAAAGGGCACATGAAAGCCATAATAACCAAAGAAAACTTGGAAAAAACTGAAAACATCATTTAAAAAATGTTTAATTTCAATATAGTTAAATACAATGTTATATTAGTTTCATATATGCAATAAAGTGATTCAACAGTTTTTTTTATTATATATATTGCTCAGAGCTCATCATGATAAATGGACTCTTAATCCTCTTCACCTATTTCACCCATCCTCTCATCCACTTCCCCTCTTTTTGTTCTGTATAGTTGGGAGTATGTTATTGGTTTATCTCTCTTTTTTTTTATTTGTTCGCTGTTTGGTTTCTTAAATTCCACGTATGAGTTAAACCATATGGTATTTGTCTTTCTCTCACTGTCTTGTTTCATTTATTAACATTATACCCTCTAGATCCATCCATGTTGCTGCAAATGGCAAAATCTCATTCAAAAAGCATGATTTTTAAGAATTATATTCTTCCTAAAACCCTTCTGACCCTCTATTTTTATTAATTTTATATTTGTATTTATATTTTATTCCTCAAAGAAATTTTCTATTGAAATATACTTGACCTCTAACATTATGTTCAATTTAGATGTACCTGTTGATTTGATACTTTTTATATATTGGCTATGATTGCCATTGTAGCAATAGTTAGCACTTCTATCACATCATGTAACTATAATTTCTTTGTTGTGTTTGATTAATTAAAGTCTAGTCTTTTCACAAGTTTGAACATTATAATTCAATATTGTCATCTGCATCCACTATACTTTGCATTAGAGCTCTAGGATTTATTTAGTATGAGTTGCAAGTTTGTACACTTAAACAACATCTCCTTTATTCTTACTCCCCAGTCCTGTGAACCACCATTTTGCCCTCTGTTTCTACAAGCTGGCCTCTTTTCAGATTTCATATGTAAGTGATATCATACAGTATTTGCCTCTTTCTGTTTGACCTATCTCACTTAACATAATGTCCTCAAGGTTCATCCGTGTTGTCACAAACAGCAGGATTTCAGGGTGCCTAGGTGGCTCAGTCATTAAGCGTCTGCCTTACTGGGATGCAGACTGCATCGGGCTCCCCGCTCAGCAGGCAGTTTACCTTTTCCTCTCTTACTCCCCCTGCTTGTGTTCCTGCTCTTGCTGTCTCTGTCTGTCAAATAAATAAATAAAAGCTTAAAACAAACAAACAAAAACAAATGGCAGAATTTCCTTCTTTCTCATGACTGAATGATGTTCCATTGTTACATATGCCACATTTTCTTTACCTATTCATCTGTTAGCAGGCACTTAGGTTGCATCCAGAGGTTGGTCATTTTGAGTAATATTGCAATAAATGTGTGAGTCCAGAATTCTCTCAGATATCCTGTTTTCATTTTGTTACCCAGAAGTGGAATTACTAGACCATTTGGTAGGATTTTGTTTTGTTCTGTTTTGTTTTTTTGAGAAAGCTTGGTACTATTTTTCATAGTACTGAACCAATTTACAATCCTACCAGGAGTGTGTAGGGTTCCCTTTCTCCACATCCTTGCCAGCACTTGTCATCTCTTATCTTTTTGATGATAGTCATACCATGTGTGAGGTGATATATCATGGTTTTGATTGACATTTCCCAGATGGTTAACAATGTTGAACAACCTTTCATATACTTCTTGGCCATTTGAATATCTTTCTTAAAAAATGTCTACTCAGTCTCTTTGGCCATTTTTTTTAAATTTATTGTTTTTTAGTAAGTGGAGTAGGGTATCAGTTTCATCAGTACCAGCTAGAGTCTTAATAGAAATGCAAATTCCTGAGCCCCAGTGCAACTATAAATATGATGTCTGGTGGTGAAGCCTGGGACTCTAAGCTCCACATGAAAATTTCAGAGAACTGTAATGCCACACTACCACTAGTAGTATTTTGTTTTGCTTTTTTTTTTTTTTAAGATTTTATTTATTTGACAGAGAGAAACACAGCCAGAGAGGGAACACAAGCAGAGGGAGTGAGAAAGGGAGAAGCAGGCTTCCCGCCGAGCAGGGAGCCCGATGTGGGGCTCGATCCCGGGTCTCCAGGATCATGACCTGGGCCGAAGGCAGTTGCGTGACCAACTGAGCAACCCAGGCGCCGCATGTTTTGCTTTGTTTTTAAGATTTTATTTATTTATTTGACAGAGAAAGAGAGAGAGCACAGGTAGGCAGAGTGACAGACAGAGGGAGAGGGAGAAGCATGCTCAATATGGGGCTCAATGCCAGGATCCTGGGATCATGACCTGAGCCGAAGGCGGATGCTTAACCAACTGAGCCACCCAGGCATCTTCCACCAGTAGTGTTAATGTGACCTTCCTTCTTTAAACTCTTAACACTTTTTTTTTTCTTCTTTCTGCAATTTTTACAACCCTTAACATGGTCTACCAAATTGCTAGTGATTTATATATCTTATATGTTTAGTTTGTGTATGCTCCCAAGAGCCATGAACTATCTTCACATCTTGTATTCTCCAGAGCATATGACAATTGTCTCATAGTATATATTCAAAGAAGAGTACACCGTATATGGGTTCTTGATCTTAGTTACAAAAATAAATAGAGACACAGATATTGGTTAAATGATGTTGGATATCTCATGGAAACCTAGGAAGACCTAAGAGGCAGAGAGCTAGTGACAACAGCCAGTCACCACCTTAAAGTTCTTCCAAGGAAACATTACCATCTTTGCCAGTAGTATAGCCCCTGACATTTTCTAACAGGGCCTCGGTAACCTTCCCACCCTGAAAAAATGGTGCTTTCAACAATGTATTTGACAGATGCTAAATTCTGGGGAAAATTACTGGCATTTTTCTTTTCTCACTTACACATTAAGGTCTTTAATGAATGACTATGGATAGAGGAACCTAAGTCAGATGCTGGATTCCTGGCAAGGGATACATATATTTAGGCAATGCAGAACTCATAATGTGGGAAAATTTCAAAATGAAGGTTATTTGGTCATTTAATCTGATCACAGACTCCCAGAAACAGTCTATCTGGAGTGTGAAAGATATTTCTATTTTTAATTTGTTCATTTATTTTTTTATCTTTTACTTTTTATGCTATTTTTTATATTTAAATCCCCCCCCCCTTCAGTAGCAGCCAGAAGCCCTTTGTCTAGGTCATCTATAAATATATTATATAGTCATGATTTGAGACTGTATAGTTCAAAAACTTTTTCTTGTTGCTGTTGGTTGTAGGTTTACCTTTTGACCTTATATAATGTTTTATATGATGCCAAATTGGCCATTTGGGGAGATGGTTAGTGACCTCATTGACGATATAAAATGGCCAAAAATGTTCCCTGTAACTTCCAATGAGTAAGATAAAAAAGGAACAAATGTATGAAATGGCAGTGTGGGCAGCTCTTCTTTTAAGGAAAATGGAAAGCCGTGAGCACAAATAAAAGCCTTTTCTAGCACTATGGTTTATGTATTCTTATTTTAATATGTATTTTTGCTTTAGCATTAGTTGCTAGAATAATTATGTGCTTTCTAGTCAGTAAAATACAGGGAGGGACAAACCCTTGATGAAATTTTCTGTGATAGGATATATTAAATGGAAATGATTAAATAATTGATAATTCAATATTGGCAGAATGAAATATCAAAGAAGAAGATGACAGTCTCTAATGAAATAATGATACCTACTGAAATACCTAACTACTCATCTTCACTTCCAAATGAAATACATTTTTAAACTATCACTGCCATCATTTTCCAGCAGCCAGTTCTTCATTATATCTATGGCCATTTTCTCTCACTTAACCTGAATAAGTGACTATTACAGTTCAGATAAATTTCAGGTGACCTTTCATCTGAAACCTGCATGTTTAAGACACTTCTAGCCCCCTTTGAACCAGATCATGCACCAACTAACCTTTACCTTCCATGAACCCCTCTTTCATGAACTTATGACCTCTCTGTTATCACAATTTGTTCTTCATCTAACAATATAATATAAAATTTCTTAGGTTTGTTTTATGTCCCCATATCATCTCTTTCTCACAATTTAAATTCTTAAAGAGAAGTCCCAGGCATATTCTTTATTATTTATCTTTAGTTCTTTTTCCTCACACAAAATATGGTATAAATGTGTGACTCAACAGGCATGCATCCAAGATCTCATCCCTCAGTCTTTTACTGATATCAGAAATTTTAGTCCTGACATACATTTAGTTATAGCTTAAACATTCACTTCTCTTGTTGGACCTCTCTTTAAAAAAAAAAAAATCACTTAAGTAGAGTGCATGTGCAAGAAGGAGAAAGAGCAGAGTGAGAGGGACGGATTCCACATGAGGGCTTGATCCGACAACCTCAAGATCATGACCTGAGCTGAAATAAAGAGTTGTACTGCTGATCAGCTGAGCCACCCAGGTGCCCCTGGCTGGCCCCCTCCTAAAATAGTTTCCTGTACTGGAAGGGGTAATATATTAATCCAAATGTACCTCAATGTAAGTCTAATTGGCAGCTTTATATCATTTCAAAAGCCCAAGTCCTGAGAATAGAACACTGAAATGTGGACAAGTGGCTCTTAATGTGAGAGGTATGAAAACCCCCACAAGGTGATGGGGGGCACCTTTCTATATAAGGGGTATTCAGGGACTTGGTTGAAAAGAGACTTGTCTTGAAGGTGCATGTTGTTTTCCAGAGGATGGTTTGGGGCGAGGTCTGGTAGAGAATGTAAGGAGCTAAAATTCCTTTAAAGTCAACCTTGTTAGGTATGACTGCTGTAAAGGCAAATGCTGAGGAGTTAGACACTACATCTGCTCCCTCTAGATTATTCATTTAGTCAACAAACATAATTTGTGTCAAATATTATTTTAGGGGGACGCCTGGGTGGCTCAGTTGGTTAAGCAACTGCCTTCAGCTCAGGTCATGATCCCAGAGACCCGGGATCGAGTCCCACATCGGGCTCCCTGCTTGGCGGGAAGCCTGCTTCTCCCTCTCTCACCCCCCCTGCTTGTGTTCCCTCTCTGGCTGTGTTTCTCTCTGTCAAATAAATAAAAAATCTTTAAAAAAAATTATTATTTTAGGTGTTAATGACCCAGTAAAAAATGAAACAGTGTTACCAAGCAATCCATGAAACTGAATTTCAGCTCTCCTGACTTGGTTATCATACTTCTTTCAAAGCTATGCGGAATGTTTTGTTGCAGAAAACTGGACTGGATCCTGGCAGAAGAATCAAGCGGACTTTGGAGGATCGGAGGTTTATTTAACACCGGTGGGCTCAGAGGAGACTGTTCTCTGAAGGTCTGAGCCCTGAGCAGGAAAAGGGAAAGTAATTTATACCCCTCTACTTCCGCATACTTGGTACTTTTGGCATGCTGGAAACAGGGCAGGGAAGAACCAGAGGACTGGAATTCCCTCATTGATTTGGTCAGTCATTTTAGAGCACAGTTTTTTTCCCCATCACTTTCTTTCCTTATAAACATTTCTGAAAATTAATATGGCCCTTCAGTCCCCCTTTTCATGAGAGATGTATTTGTTAATAACAATATTGAAACAATACATCTGCCCAGTAAAAATCAAGCACAACAGCTACTCCATCACAAGGAGCTACTCTTCTTCTCATCAGAAGTACTGCCTTGCTAGAAAATAGGAACGGAGCCCATATTTCCTGGGGTCCTGATGTATCCTCCTGGGATGGGGTTCACAGGTAAGTGGTGAAGAGTCAACTTAAAGCACAAAAAAGGGCACATGGCTGGCTCAGTGGGTTAAAGCCTCTACTTTTGGCTCACATCATGATCTCAGAGTCCTGGGATCGAGGTCCACATTAGGCTCTCTGCTGGGCAGAGAGCCTGCCTCCTCCTCTCTCTCTGCCTGCCTCTCTGCCTGCCTCTGATCTCTCTCTGTGTCAAATAAATAAATAAAATCTTAAAAAAAAAAAAAAGCACAAAAAAGATTAGTAAGAAAATGTCTCAAGGAAGGAGAAATACCAAAAATACAGAGAAGGCTGGTGGCAGTTCATCTTCACATAAAGATGCATGTTGAAATATTCTTTTCCTGTCGCAGACTAATCTTTATGCCATGGGCGCCTCAGACGTCCGCACCCTGAGATATATAAAGAGCAAACCACTGCTTTGGAGCAGATGGTCAGTTTGGTTAAGTTTTTCCTAAGGAACACAGGAGTTTGTTTTGAACAAAATACTGTTTTAAAAGCAAAAGACAATTTACCTCAAAGCAATTTGTGTCTTTATAAGGCCAAATATTTGTAAAGAGGATTAACTCTGCATGACCAGCAAAAAGTCTCCCTTCTGTAATCCCCTGATTTGACTTTAGATAAGTTTATTTCCCTTAACTATGCTAAACAAAATAACTTAAATTTCAAAATATGGAATTCATTAAAAAGTTTAATGTGTAATATTTTAAAAAATAAATAGTTGGAATAGAAAAATGATTGCCACCAACTCAGTAGCTCAGAATAACACATATTTATTATCTCCTTATTTCCATGGATCAGGAATCTGGGCACAACTTACCTGAGTCCTCTGCCTCAGGACATTTGCTGCAGATATCACAAGGCTGCAACTAGGTATCAGCCACAACTGCAGTCTCAGCTCAAGGTTCTGTTGAGGGAGGATCTGCTTCCAAGCACCTGTGATTGTTGATAGAATTCCATTCCTTGTAGTTAGAATGACTGTCTCACTTTCTTTCTGGCTGTTGGATGGAGGCTTCCTTTATTTCCTTGTCATGTGGTCTCTCCACAGGACAACTTAAAATGCAGCTGCTTTCTTCATCAAAGCTAGAGGGAGAGAAAGAGTCCACTAGCATGATGGGTTATAATCTTAAATACTATAATCGCGGAAGTATTAGCTCGTTACTTCTGCACTACTCTATTGATTGGAAACAATTTTTAAGATCTGACCACACCCCAGAAGAGGGACTTACACAAGGCATGATACAAAGATGTATAACTGGGGGTTGTCCTAGAGCCTATCCACCTATAAAACCCCTAATTATTCATGTCCCTCCATCTGAACACTACATTCACCTTTATTTCAAGGTCTCCAGAGTCTCCATTCATCATAGATAGCATCTGGTCAAAGTTTGGATTATCACCTTCTGAATCAGATTACAAATGTGGAGGAGGCTTCTTGGGTGTGGTTCCTCTTTTTGTTGTTTTTTTTTCCCCAAGGTTTAGTTTATTTATTTGAAGGGGGAGAGAGAAAGAGCACAAGCAGTGAGGAGGGGCAGAGGAAGAGGGAGAAGCAGACTCCCTACTGAACAGGGAGCCTGATGCAGGACTCCATCCCAGGACCCCAGGATAATGACCTGGGCCAAAGGCAGACAATAAACCAACTGAGCTACTCCACACCCAAAATGCAATGGTGGAACAAACATAGGGAAATGGTGACAGCCGTTCCTGTTTAGAAGCCAGTGACAGACGAGATACAAAAGTCATTGGTCTATGGCAAGTCTGAAATATAGCTGGGTAAAAGTTGGTTATTCATTTATTAGGTATTAAAGATATGGGAAAATTCTCCATGACTCTTGCTTCCACCCTCTAAGTCTTCTTTCTTTCTTTCTTCTTTCTTTCTTTCTTCCTTCCTTCCTTCCTTTCTCTCTCTCTCTCTCTCTCTCTCTCTCTCTTTCTTTCTATTATAAAGAGTAACATTCATTTGCAACTGAGTGGTTTCATCAGTCTGCTTCTTGACAATAGAATTTTAGGGTCCAACAGAATCTTCATTTTGTATTCTTTCTTTTTCAGTCCAAGTTTTTAGTTTTGTTGTTGCTGTTGTTTGGTTTGGCTTGGTTTGAGGTTGAAATAACTCTCTTGAAAACTTGGTGGGTCTTCTGTGGATTTCACTCTTAAACAAGAGCCACATTTGCAGAGATCTCTGAGGCGGGGTGGGGGGGTGGCCCTCTCCACCTTGATTTGCAGCTAAGAAGGCTGGGAAACAATGTGATTACTTTTCCTACAGGCTTTATTGATGGATTGAGAAGCTCCATTTATCTCCTTTACTTCTTTAATGGGTCCTCTGTGTGACTGAATATCCTGACCTTTTGATCTTTCTAAGATTTTCACAAAGGATAGAGTCACTTCCTCAATTTTTCTCTCAACCAGGGCTTTTCTTGTTTCCACTTTCCTTAATAATGCTTGCAAACCATTTCTTGACTTGAGTCTCTTTTGCAATGTAGAGAGGCTGAGAATTTTCAAAATAGTCAAGCCATGTTTCATTATGTTAAGCAACTCTTCCCTCAATTTATATCTCTCCTCTCACAGTTTCACAAAAGTGGGAAGAAGCCACTTTGCTTGGAAATCTTAGCTGGATAACCAGGTTCATCACTTACACATTCCAATTTCCACATAACTGCAGGATAGAATTTGGGGAAGCTTTCTGACACTACAACCAAGATCTTTCCTTTCTCTAGTCTCCAAAAACAGGTTCCTCACTCTCTTTTGAGCCTTCACCAACAACATCCTTGAAGTGCAGACCTCTGCTCACCATCTGTTGAACACCCTTTAGGCTGTCCCTATCACCGATGCAACTGTAGCAGGAAACATGGAGGTCAGGGCCACCTGCTAATACCACTTACTGGTGCCCTCTGCTCCTACTCATGCTCTCTCCCAGAGGTAGCATTTCCACCATGAAATGGATTGTTTGGGGCCCATTCTACTTTATGACTTGGTATGTCCAATAAAACCAGTTCATAATAAGCAGTTCTACATACATTTTCATTTACACACATGGTGCTTTATGTTCAAGCATTTGGCATCTACAAGGGCCACATAAAATAAAGTATATATGTATCAAGACATACATAATTCTTTAATGAGCGCAGCCAGGAGTCTGTGTGATTCTTTCACTACGGCATCTTTTCATGTTTCACCTTCCGTCATTTGTTATCATGGACACTGTCAATGTCATGGAGACTGGCAAATTGTATCCAGGTAGTAGGGACCTGCTGCAGAAATGTTATCTGATTCAGGCCCCATTTAGGTGCCAATCTTCCACCAGCTATGTAGTGTATTGGTCAGATCAAAGAGATCTAGCCATTGCTGTGCTTCCTTCTTTGTAGGGGATAAAATATGCAACAATTTGTTTTTGCCTTTGCAGGAAATGTGCTGGAATGCTTTTGACTACCTGGTGTCTAAAAAATGAACCAAGGTCTTCAGTCCTGGAATTTTCATAGGATTTGTCTCTCATCAACTGAAGCACCTGTGTCTTCCCAAGTCTTTTATTATATCAGCCACCTGTAGTTTGTTTTAATCACCATGATGTCATCAGTTAGTATGTAAGAGATCAGTATTAGTTATTAGTGTTATTAGTATTCAGTAAATGTCTGGGCCATTAAGATCTTTTCAAGCTACATTATGACAGAGGGTGATTCTGAGACAAAACTGCAGATGTGTTTTCCATCCCATACAGATGCAAACTCTTAGAATCTAAAAGGAATGCATTTGTGAAATATCTAAATAAGATTTATTAAGTTGCTCTAGCAATGATAGCTCATCTGTCAGTCTAGGTGCAACTGATACAGCATGGTAGAGTCTACATCATTCTCCCAGGTCTCTGTATTTTCTGCAGAGACTAAACTGGAGATGTAAATGATAGAGATATGAAAGGACACCATCCCACATACTTTAGGTCTTTCTTTTTTTTTTTTCTTAACATTTTATTTATTTATTTGACAGACAGAGAGAGATCACAAGTAGGCAGAGAGGCAGGCAGAGAGAGAGGGGGAAACAGGCCCCCTGCTGAGCAGAGAGTCCGATGTGGGCCTCGGTCCCTGAGATCATGACCTAAGCCAAAAGCAAAGGCTTTAACCCACTGAGCCACCCAGGCACCCACTTTAGGTCTTCTATGGTGGCACCAAACTGCACCATCCCTTTGGAGATGTAATATTGTTTTTAATTACCATCTTGGCCAAGAGTTGGGGCAGTTTCAGAGGTTTCTACTTAGCCTTCCCAATTTATGATAGTCCTACCCCATAGGCCAAGGACACAGTATGGAGATTCCTCCAACTGCTAAGTATATATAATCAAATTATAATTGGGACTGAAGACATTACCAGTAGTTGGGTCTATGGACCTAATGAGTCTTCTGTAAACTAAGTTTTGGCAAGAAGTTCACTGAATATTTTTTCTCCTAAGCCTTAACTTTAATGTAGAAAGGGAGTTCTAAAAACACTTTGGATCTGTGGGTAGCAACACCAACTCAATCCCTGGAAAATTCTGGGCATTTTTACTTTACCTCCACTAGTATCTACATATTTTCAAAGAAGAACTGGAGGAATCATTAAAGTATACCCACCACAGTATTGTAGGATGTTTCCTCCTAGGTACCTAACCAACTTTTCTGTCAGTGGGATTTAAAGCTAAAATTTGGCTAATATCTAGGAATTGAGCGAGAGATCATAATTTTGGGAATGGGGTAGCAACTACCTTTAGTATCCTGATTCCTTACTCTTACTTTTTTTTTTTCCTTCTAAAGATGGTTCCCACTGTGTTATATACTGTACCATGTGACTCCATGAACTACTACCAGTCTATTCAACTTCTTGCAGGTCAGGGCCCCTTGGTTGTTATTCTAAGCTTGCTGATTATTAAGAATAGTTGTGGGTTTTGACTTGTAGATGTTATACGTCAAAATCTAGCCTCTATTATTTTGTGGCCACGTACTTCAGTTGGTATTAATGCAACCAGGTCTGTGATCTCTTCTACTATCATCTCTGGCTTGTAGAAAAGAGCCACCACTGAACTTTTTAGTGCTGCTGGTATGCCTTTCACCAGTTCATTTCTGATGACCTTGGAGGATGACATGTCCTTTGTAACATGATTCTGCAGTTCTTCTTATCCTGCATAATATATCCAATATATGCATTCCAGACTTTAGGATCCTGGATTTTCCTCATCAGAATACTGATTTTAGAATAATGGATTGGCTTGGGTGAAGTCTCTGGAGATCTGTGGCTATAACTCTCAGATTGGGAGACCCTTGCTCAGCTTCAACAACTCTTCTCCTGCAGGAGACAATTGCCTTTTTTAAGCTGTCAAAAAGGGCCTCTCTTATACTTCTCTGTCTCTCATATTTGGTTTCTTATTACCTGCTGTGGGTCATCAATGTTACTTACTAAGCTAGAACACTGTCATTGTAAGTTTTATTTTTTCCATAGTTTTAGAATACCTAAATATTATAAACTGGTACAGAAGATGACCTCCACTGAGATATGTTCAGAGGTCATCATTTCAGTGAAATATTTATAATTGGGACCCAACCTCATGCTAGGCACTAGGACAAGAATGGGTTTCTTGTTCCCAGGATAGCTGCCAGCTGCCAAGATTTGCTTACCTCCTAAAAATCTGGCCTTCAAAAATTCCTCCAAATTATATTTGACCCAGCTCAGTCATTGAACATTTCTTTAATAGATAAGTTTTTCTGATCCTTTTGTCTATTATATATTTGGGAACTAAATCTCATGGGCATTGTTACATTTATGAGAATGTGAGGCTTTATTTCCCCCTTTATTCTTGCTTTATTTTTCTCACCTTGTAACAAAGAATGACAAGTGTGATGCCTTGTTAGGTTATACATTGATATTAGGCTATAAAAGAGGATGCTTATTAGCATGAAACAATTTTTCAAACTTTTTGAATGCCAAAGACTTAAACTTCCTCATTCTTGTCCTTCCAGAATTTGCAACTCTTAGTGAGGAGGTATACATAATTGACAATCTTCTGACACCTGCAAATATCCCAGTAAGATTTTCTTTTTGATAATTAAAAAAAATACAAATATATATATTTTTCTAGATGATAGTATCATAATAATGTATTTTGCAGTTTATAAGTATGCATATTCTAAGTTTTAAAGGTTTATATGGAATCAAATTAATTTCTTATATTAGTTGTCTGTTGATGGCTAATTTATTATCCCACAATTTAATTGCTTAAAACAACAAACATTATTTTACTGTTTCCATGGATCAGGAATGTCAGTATGGCTTAGCAGGATGCCTCTAGTGCAGGGCCTTTCATTAGGTATCAGTCAAACTGTCAGTTGATCTGCTCTGAAGGTAGACTAGGGGAAGACCTGCTACCATGTCATGGGCATGTTGGCAGGATTCAGTGCTTCATGAGCACCAAGTCCTAAAGTGAGAGCCTCAGGCTATGGAACTGAAAACTTCCATTTCTCATTGTTGGCCAGAGCCTCTCTCAGTAAGTAGCCTGCCACATCAGCCTCTCTCCAGAGGTGCTCAGAAAGAGAATCTGGCTCTATTAAGAGTGAATGAGTCTTAAGTTGGTGGGATGAACACCCAAAATGGCAGCCATGGTCTTCATGACCTTATCCCTGAGGTGCCATCCCATTACTTTTTTTATATTCTTGTCATTACAAGAGAGTTAATGCATGAGTCCCACACTCAGGGGAGGGAATAACACAAAGGGATAATATCATGTGGTGGGGTTTATTGGGGGTCATTTAGAGGCTGCCTACCTCATTTCTCCCCCAACAATTTTGGTATAATTTCTCTTATATTTTGATGGTAATGTATTGCGTAATACAAAGCACATCATAATCACTTAAGACGTTTTGGGCTTTTCCATTATTTACACTGCTTACTAACAGTGTGATTTTTGGCAGATGAATCTTGGGATACCTCAATTCCTTCTGGAAAATATGGGATAATGATGCCTTGCCCATACCACAGGTCTCAGTTATAATTTTTTCTGAGAATGGCCCTTGGTGTGGCTTCAATATACATTTGTTAAAATAAAAACAAAATAATTATTTTCTTTTCATGAATCACTTAGCTATTCTCTACATATATAGCACTCCTGTAAACTTGCAAATAACAGAGTTGTCTTTTTGTGTTTAAACTCTAGCGTCACAAACATTATTAGTAAATATATGCAATGAAAGGTTTTTAAAAGATTATTATCTGCCTTGTCAGTGGGAACTAACATCATACTTAGATGATGTGAGAAATGAGTAGAGCAGTCAGGCGTCTTAGCTGTCATTATAGCTCTCCCACACCTCTCCATTCCCTTGCAGCATTAAAGACCACCAACTGGGGAGATCCCTCTGAGGGCTTGTCAGTTTCCTGGAAAGCTATTATAGGCTGCATCTATTTTTACAAATAACAGTTTCCTATAGCCAATCCCTATAAAGAGAAATTCTTAGCAATTAATCCTTATAATACTGACTGTTCATAAGGGCTTTCCTTTAGTCTATTTCAGTCTATTACATTACACTGATAAGTTATTAGACATTTCAACAATGATAAGAAACAAATTTAGTTGAATATCCTGTATATATTATTAAATTTACTTTTTTTAGATGTTAAGAATACTTGAAGCCATCTGCATAATCTGAAAGAAAAGTACCAAGGTTTATGAATATATTTTCATTAAATTTTAATATATTTCCTATTGCTTTATGTTTTATTTTTATATTCTATAATAAATTTCATTAATGATTGCATAGAGTACAATAAAATATAATATATATTAGAAGGTCAAAATATATATTGGTTTTCTCTATTTTTTAAAATATGTTGCTTTATTGTATTTAAATAAAATATATTTTTACCTAGGCAAAAGCCTGGTTATAGAGATCTTTTTGTTTTATAATAGAAATGGTTGTATAGTAGAAACAATAGAAATTAGATTTTTTAATGTGCTTTTCATTTCATGCATGTGTGTGTGTGTGTGTGATTTTGTAAATAATGCTGCCATTCCTTTAGAAATGTGATCCTGAAGTATCTCCAGCAGTGTCCTGTGGGGCAAATATAGAGAATAATATAATCTGACACTTAAATAACCATAAATGACTAAATAAATGTCCAAGTCACCAGAGGAAAGAGAAGGTCATAGAATCTGTATTTCAGCTGGCAAAGCAAGAATAAACTTTGCCCTAGAGAATTCAGCAGTGTTCGAGGCAGAGCATTACCTATGTTAACATATTGACAGAGGACAGAGAAAGGTTTAATTGACTCAATAGTTAGCCTTAAAAGTTTAAAAGACTATACACCTGGAGAAGTAGCATCAAATCCATTATGTCTTGACATCTGTGCAACGATTTTGGAGTACCATGTGACATATTTTTGTGGGGTTTACAATATAACTGGAGAAATTTAAATTAACAAGATTATTAAGTAAATAAGTATAATTACAGATACAGATATACACATAGCATTATGTGCCATGAGGGTATTTAAGAGGGGAACGTGAATGAATCTTAAGAGGTCAGGAAAAGGAGACCCCAAGTAGTAACTCTAACCCAGAGCTAATAATTGAGGTCTTTTGCTGGCCAACAAAGGAGGGAAGGAGTATGGCTATTCAGCAGCAACAGAAAATGGATGAGGTTGGAGGGGGGAGGAAGGAAAAAAAAAAAAGAATTAGCATTTTAAGGCAGAATAGGTGGTGTTCTTTTTTTTTTTTTTTTAAAGATTTTCTTTATTTGACAGAGAGAAACACAGCGAGAGAGGGAACACAAGCAGGGAGTGAGAGAGAGGGAGAAGCAGGCTTCCCGCAGAGCGGGGAGATGTGGGACTCGATCCCAGGTCTCTGGGATCATGACTTGAGCCGAAGGCAGTCGCTTAACCAACTGAGCCACCCAGGTGTCCCAGGATAAGTGGTGTTCTAAAGCAAGCTGGAGTGGATGTTCTGCATTTCTGCCATAACTGTTATAATACCCAGTTCCACCTCTGACTAAGGGTAAGTAGTCCACCAAAATATAATTGAGTGCAAAGTCACTTTGATATTCTCTTATTCATCTGGGCTTTCAAAAGCAAAGATCCTAAAAAAAGAAAAAAAAAGATCCTTATAGCTGGTGTATTTCAATGAACAGCATGGGTATGGAAACGATTGGCTTAAGTTATACACACAAAGGCTAGGAAAAATTTCAAAGTAAAATCTGATTGTTTTATGCCACATTATAATGAATTTCTCATTCACATCCATACTATTTTTTCTCTTGTTCAATAATAATAAACCTTCAGAGAAGACATATTCTATTCTCTGACTTTTCCTTGACTAACAATATCATTTGATACATACATACACACATACTATTAAATTATCGCTTGGTAAATGAGGACTTTACTTTCTTCAGCAAAATGGCTCATGCAGTGATCGTGCAATTTGAACAAAATGCGGACGGGGGCCCAGGACACTGTGCATCAGTTGTCACACTGGATTGGTCAGATAGTTTAAGATGTCCAGCAGTCAAAAAATGAGACAGCCCCTGTCCTATAAGTATAGTAATCATGCTACTGATAGATAGAAATAATGAATTAAAGGATATTGAAGTGCATCTGAATGAACATCAGTGTAAACACGGATAAAATGAAAATAATATGGTAAATATATTCACCTGTATGAAGAATAACATGGCATAGGAGTGTGCTATTCTTGGGAATCTGAATATGTTAAAAAAATGGATTCAGATAAAAATATATGGGTGAAAATTAATTCCTACTCTGCTTCTAGATTTCCAATAAAAATTACCTTTTAGAGTTTATAGTATTCATTAATTTCTCTAATTTGGTTATTAAGTTTACCACCATTATGATGCCAGCTTGCCTAGGGGACTACAGAAAAAATCCTCCAATCCAAGATTAAATTCTACAAATACTGCTCAGCTTCTATCTGCGCTTACTCTAATTTCATAGACTACTACTGATGGATGTCACATAAATATATCTAGAAAAGGTATTAGTTGCATGTAAATTCAGTCTATTGTTTTAAGGTGTTAGTTGCATGTAAATTCAGTCTACTGTGTTTCCGTAGTTACTTTATATATTTTTTTTTATTTTATGGCCTTGGGAATCATTCTTTTTTTTCCTTTCCTTTCTTTTCTTTTTCTTTTCTTTTCTTTTTTTTTTTTTAGAGAGAGAAAGAGCTAGAGTGCAAGCAGAGGGTGAGGGCAGAGGCACAGGGAGAAAAAGAAGCAATGTTCAGTATAAGGCCAACAAGGGTCTTGATCTCACAACTTTGAGATCATGACCTGAGCAGAAATCAAGATCGCACATCTAATATGACAAGAAATCTTATTTACTCTACATTCAAAACATAACTGATCATTTTTCACCAATTTTTCTGATTCCATGTTTGTCCAAACCACCGTCATCTCTGATGTGGACAATCAGAATTACCTCTTAGAAAGATGTCTTTCTAATGATCTGTTCAACAAAGCTAACAAAATAATACTGTATAAACAGAAATTAAATCATGTCATTCTTCTGCTCACAGCCCTAAAATGGCTTTCTTTCTTACCTCGAATGTAACCCAAAGTCCTTATAAGGGCACACAACAAAATTTATCACACATTGCATCTCTCACTTTATCACCAGCTCATTTTCTACTTTGTTATTCTCTTTTGGTAATGGCATCCCCCTTGCAGTTCTGTGCTTTGTAGGATGTTTAGCTGCCTCTCTTCTATCCATTAGAGGCCAGCAGCACAGCCTGCCCCAGTGAAGAAAATAAAAAATGTCTCCAGACATTGTCAAATATTCCTTAGTGGGTAAAATCATGACTCTCTCCATTGAGAACCCCTGATTTAGAGGAGCCCAGAAACCTAGGATTCATTGCCATCATGTCCTTGAATTCATTTCCATTTTCAGGTACTTTATATAATTCATAACTGACTGGCTAACTTTCCCAACAAATCTCCATGTTTGGTAAATAATGCACTTTCTTTTGGAGGAGAAATCTAAGAGTAAAACTTAGCTACACTACAAAGCATTTAATAGACATTGTACTGCCTTTAAAATACTATGAAAACTAACCCATGTATAATAAAAAATTATACTGAACTTTTACCATCACAATGGAACTATTTTTTTGAACATTGCAAATGTGCTTCCAAAGAGAAAGCACAATTATTTAAAAAAAAAAATTAGGGTGCCTGGGTGGCTCAGTCATTAAGCGACTGCCTTCGGCTCAGGTCATGATCACGGAGTCCCAGGATTGAGCCCCACATCGGTCTCCTTGCTTGGCGGGAAGCCTGCTTCTCCCTCTCTCACTCCCCCTCCTTATGCCAGTATCAATCCTGTTTTGTTCAAACAGGTAAATACTGGATATCCCATTTAATTTGGCATTTGGTGGCATTCTCAGCATAGCAGAACCCAATGGAAAGAAATAGAACTCCAGTTTTGCTTGGAAGTCATCAGTGATCTTCTCAGATATTTATACTCCTGCAAAAGGCATATTTTATAAAGTAAATTTGAATATTAATGTCTACTTTGAATAACAAATGTTTATTCAAAACCACTTATCAATGTAACATAAAAGGAGAAAATCTAAAATCATTCCAAAGAAAATAATTTTAATGACTTTTCATAACTTAATGTTTGCTTTTTGGAGGATTATAAGCCTCTTCAAACATCTGGCATTTGTGTTTATGCAGAGAATTCTTATTTGGGTGTTACTTAATTAGAATCAAACAATTCTATTTTTTCATTAGCACTTGGAAAATAATGATCCATGCCAACTGAGTAGAGTCAAAACACTTTAAACATTTCTTTGTAAATATTTGAAATTCTTTCCTTAAAGACACAAGGTTTTCATAGGAGTCCCTTATTTTCATGCAAAAAATAATAATTTAGCTTTTCTCTATTTAAATTTTATATAAAATTTGAAAGGTGAATGCCAAGGATTAGAAGGAAAGTTTTGTGATCTTGTCTTCCATTCACGTATTTCATACAACACAAACAGAGTAGCTCCTCTCTTTACTAACAAAATATTCTGAAAATATAATTAGGCTTTGATAAAATTGAGTTTACTTCATTCTGCATTATAAACATATCATATATATTATTAATAAATGTAATAATATTATAAAAATCAATACAATATGTTAGAAAAATATATTGAGAATTTTAAGAAATTTGGAAGAAATGCTAAAACATATCATTAATTTTCTTCTTTACATTTTTCTAGCCATTTTATTTATTTCCATAATATGGTTGCATTTATTTTATAATCAGAAAGAAGTAACAAAGTGATCACTTAATAAACTAAACAAAATCAGAAGATGCTCTTTTCACTTGACATGTGATTACTCATTTTTTGGCACATGGGATCTGTTTGAAACAGATTTTTATACACATTAGCAAATGTTTTCTGTTTCTTTCTCATTAACAACAATAATAATTATAAAAACACAAATGACAATTATAGCAGATAATGTGTACTGAATGCATTCTACTTATCTAGTAGTGTTCTAAACAGTTTACATGTATCTGTTCATTTAATTCTCACAACAATATAAGGTACTATTATTATTCCCACTTTACAGATGAGAAAACTAAGAGAGATAATTTAACCTCCCAAGGTCACAGCCAGAAGTTGCAAAAAAAGAAACGTATTCGTGAATTAATCAGTGTTTCTCCTAATGCCTTATTGGTTGTTACATGTATCTGTTGGAAAATATCTCTAAAGAAGGTACCTTATTATACTGTAATATATGATTTTCTTGGACTTGTTCGTAAAGTTTGACACAAACTAATAGAAATTTGTTTCTTTGAATTTAGAGTACTTGTGATACAAATTTCAGAGAAACATTAGAAAGGATTTTATGTAAATTAAATTTGTACTAATTAATAAATTATATTTAAGAATAAAATCATTTTAATGTTATTTTATGAATATATTATTATGTTATATAATTACATATAGTCTCTTGGGGATAATAGGTTATGGAAACAAAGCTGTTTTTATGACCAGTTTATAATACCTGAAAATTAAGTCAAACTAATGCAGTTAAGTGAATCCAGTAAAATTAATAAAAACAAAGAAATGTGTATTATGTTATGCAATTGACTCATTTAATCATTTCAACAATTTATTAGATAGGTATTAGATTAATAGTTATCTACTGATGCTTAACGAAATACCCTAGAGTTTAGCAGCTTGAAACAATGAATATTTATTACCTGGTATTTTCTACGGATCAGGAATCTGGGCACAGTTCAGCTGTATGCCTCTCAATGAGGATCTCTCACAGAGTTGTAATGCAGCATGGACTAGGGCTACAGTCACCTCAATGCTCAACTGGGAGAGAAATGGCAACTGCTGGCAGGTCTTGGGTCTTTTTTGGCTGTGGGCCAGGACATCAGCTCCTTGCTATGCCTCCTCCCCTTCTAAAGCAGTTCAACATGTAGTATCATAAGTTTTCTCAGAGCAAACGAGGAAGACAAGAAAAGAGTAAAAAAGAACAATAAGTTGGAAGCCACAGTCACTTTAAGACTATTCTCAGAAGTGTAGCTTATTCTCTTCCTTCGAAGCAAGTCACTAGATCCAACCAAGGGGTTTCATGTGAGAGTCAACGGAAGAAGGTGGGATCATTAGGGACAATTTCAGGTGTTGCTTATCATAGGGCGTTTTTTTTTTACACATGAAGAAGGTGATTCCTTTTTAAATACCAAGAAAAAGGTAGAGCTGAGATCTGTGCACATGTCTGACTCCATATCTATAACTACATCCTATTTCTCCCAATGATTGGTTATATCTAGTGATGATAAGAGAGATACAAAACTCACCATAGTAAAAGATAGAGTGAAATCAATATATGAAGAACAGTGTAAATAGAATATTTCTAGGTTTCTATGACAATGTACAGGATCTGGCATAGTTAGCTGAAAAAGGAGGCAAAGCTTGAGCCTGGTTTATGGTCAACTTGGAATATGGCTTTAAACCAAAAGTGGAAGATATCTGCATGAAAGATACACTCCATGGAGGTCTCAAAAGTCAGGAGAGAAATAAAATCTCAGTGGGTACAATGTTAGGCAAGGAATCTGCTTTATTAAAAAGGAATATTGAACCATTGTGAGAATATATGCATATTCTTGGTGGTCTTGCTATCTGATCAGGGGCCTGGGAATAGAAGGCCCAGAAGCCCAGAAACAAGGTGGTATGCTATGCTTATGCATGACATATATATGGGTTTAGGCACAGAGGTACAGATTTTTCTATCAAATGTTAGTGCCACCAGAAAGCATCTATGATAGAAAGGGCACTGAACAACAAGGCCACCCTAGAAATGGCGTGGTGGGGTACATGCATGGATGGAGTGATCACGGTGGTGGAGAAAAAGGCCGCTTACGAGGCCCCAAAAAATAGATTTACACTTAACCTAAGTTAATGTTGTTTCTACTGTCACCAAATGTACAACCTGACAACCACAGCGACCAATTCTGAGCTCTGATTTGGTTTTATTCCTCGAAGAGTGCAATCTGCTGCTTGGGGCCAAGTAGACCATTGTGGGTTTCTTTTATCCTGGAGGGCTAGTGGTTTGCTCTTTCCAGGACAGAAATATATTCCAGATATGGGATTTTCTTCTTCACCCACAGGGTCTCAGCCAGCTCCTCTATCCCAAGGCTTACAAATTGCCTAACACACAGGGATTGAATCACATAAAGACTAGCAGCTGAAAAGACGACCCACTTCACAGTGAAAAAAAAAAAAGTCAGGATGATCTAATTATAATGGGATCTGCTGGTCATGTCACATACTGTGCCAGCCATAAGCAGGAGGCCCAAGAGAAAGTTGGCCTGCTTTACCAAAGGCACAGCTGAAGGGCTAGCCCAGAAGCAAAATACTCCCCAAATATTTGGTGTCATCCTTCAGGACACAGTATATGCACTAATCCAGAGACGTCTATATAGCTCTGTGTCCCCCAAAAGAAGGACACACTGGTGAAGAAACAAGAAGTAGGGGGTGCCTGGTGGCTCATCATTCAGCATCTGCCTTCAGCTCCGGTCATAATCCCAGAGACCCGAGATGGAGCCGCCCATCGGGTTCCCTGCTCAGTGGGTATCCTGCTTCTCCTTCTCTCACTACCCTGCTTATGCTCCCTCTCTACTCTGTTTCTCTCTGTAAAATAAATAAATAAAATCTAAAGAAAAAAAAGAACAAGAAGTAGAAGCAGGAGTGGTTTCCCTTATCATTATTCCTGAAGTTTCAGGTGGAGACTTCCGAGCTCTATCATGTTAGAAGTCATGGTCACCATAGGGGCACATTTTTGCAGAACTCTTTTTTTAGTGGCTTGGAATAGCATTTTGGCTTCTTGAGTTCCCTCTCTGTCTTGGAACTTTTTCACAGCCGGTACCCATTCCTGGGATTTGTCAGTGTTTCTCAGATCAGCAATGAATTAGTTAACATCATAGATGTCCTGTCCCATGACAGGGTTCAACATGGTTATCCGCATCCCATATCAGGTTCTAGGTTCAGACAGGAGTACACTGGTTTCCCTTCCTGCAGTGAATGTGGCCCAGTCAGGTACTTCAAAGACAGAGTGTAAATCACCTATCCCATTCTCAACTCTCTAAGAATTTGTTATACCTCCTCTAGATTTCCAGCATTTCATGTGCCCAGGGAGATCCCTGTCATTCCCCCAAGCCTCCTGTAGGCTAGAACAATCCAATCTATGACAGACTAGGTACTTTGAACCTTCTGAAGGTCATGCAGGTGCTGTTGGAAGGCAGGTATATGGTGATGTTGCTCATTTTTTGTGCTTCCTACCTGATCAGAAAAACGTCATTACCCTATGTATCCTGTAGTTGCACTAACCATGTGGGGTAATTTCCTTGGCCTTTTGCTGGAACTTGGCAGCTGAATCCATAAGCTCAGTGGGCATGTATTCTCTCATCATGAATGTTTCCTAACATGGGGCTGCCCCCGCTGGCTGGGGTTGTTTTGGCTGTACTCTTGTTCCTCTTCGTGTTAGGAGTCAGGTAGCATGGAATGTCATCCATTTCACTATGAATCACAATGCCCTTCTCTTCCATTTCTTTACTTTCTTGGGTAGTCACCTCTTATACCCCAGTCAAGCTTTGTTACCAGCACTTGGACCTTAATCCACAGCAGTTTCCATCCTCCTACTTTTGCAAAACAGCACACTAAAGTTCTCCAATTTATTATCCTGCTCTCCCACCTTGTCTGCCACCCCTGAAGCCAGCAGAGTAGTGGACAGCCACATGTCCTTCTCTAATCTCAGTTCTTCCTCCAACTTTCCAACTCATTTTTGTTATTGTTGCTGCTGTTCTTGTTCAGCTTAATTCTTAGGCTCCCTTCTTTGTCATGGCCATAAAAGCACTGAAAATCCCAAACCCGTATCATCTTTACAGAATCTTAAATGAAAAATAACAAAACAAAACAATAAATTTCAGGAATAATATGGGGAAAGAGGTCAGTATTTTGCTTTCTTACAGCTTCAGAAATGTTTTTAAGAACATCCCTTATTATTTCTACTTGGATTGCATGGATTTCTGAACCGATTGTTGTGTCTGAGGGCTTGACTTCTTAAATTAGGCAATTCTATTTTTTATGCTCAGTCCTGAGGCTGGAAAGGGAGGCCAGCCCCACTAAATGGGAGGATTGGGATAGCTTTGAGATGAGGTAGCTTTCAAAAGGAAGTACTGCTGGACAGACAAAAAATCCTCAACTTTATCAGCTGTTTTGGACCTTCACTTTTGCATTCAACGTTTTTCCCTAGATATGTACCAGAAAGAAGAAAATAAATATCCATTATTGAGTCAAATTAATTTCTAACAACTGCTTTCTTAGTTACAAAGACCCCAGGTTCTTCAAATTATTGCTCATAAAAATTTAGTATTTAGTCAAAGATCATCCTTGTCTGCAGTTTCTGATAGTGAGAAAGGAATGCAGTCATTTTTCTGTTTGTAGTTACATATGTATTTCTGTTTCTTGTGATGTATACACACACATTACAAATGTACCTATAAGAACAAACACACATACATATATACAAATCATACAAAAATGAATTTGGCATATTTTATCAATTGTATTTATGTACATTTATATCAAAGAATACATATGTGAAAAAATTCAGAAAAAATGTGCAGATTAATTAGATCTGGATTTGATTTAGGGACTATTTTGAATCTTATCCATATTTATTTTTTTAAAACAAAACAAAGTATAGACTTATCAAATCATGCTATATATAATATATATATATATCATGTTGAACTTATTTAAATTATACTGTTAATCTTAGGAAAAAATATGATTATTCCTATCTAATGCAGGTTTTATAGAGCATTCTAGAAAATAGACTCAGGCTATACTCTTTTTAAAAATTTTCTCTGTTACTTTATAACAAAAACTTTCATTAGTTTAAAATAATATAGATATATTTGCAAAGGTCTCTAAATTCTCCAGATTTGTTTTTTTACTCTCAAAAGAAAACATGTTTTTAAATGCTTAATAAAGCTTTTTAAATGTGTAGTCACAAATGTTATTTCAAAAGTCTAAATTTAATTTCTGCCTGATTTGAAAAATTGTATTTTTTATGCAAAGGCACATCAAGAGAACAAACTATGCAAATATAAGACAGAGATTACTGTAGATGCAAGCAATATAGCAGAAAATGTGGTTTTCAGTAATTGAAAAGGCAAAATGGCACATGCTAAAAAAAGAAAGCATCACATAACAATTCATAACAGGTGCAAATACAATGACCTTGATATAATCCCCACCTTGTAATCAGTTTTGACTTCTGGTTTCCTTGCATTGAAGGGCATTCATAATTTGAATTATAATATGGATGTACATAAAAAAACATTTGGTGATAAAATCTCATGTAAGTATAAAAATACATTTAAATCATGTTAGATGATGTTCCAGATATATCTAAAATAGAGCTAAAACTGAAAAAGTTAAAACATATCTGGGAAAAATTAGGGAGAATGCTGGAACAGCCTAGCTATATAACAAAGTGATTTTAAACACTTATATGTAAATAAATTTCCCATTAGTAAGACATATCAAAAGATCTGTTGGCTAACACAAATTACAAATAAAATACAGTGAGTAAAACATAACATTACTATTTTTCAATTTATGAATTTAACAAGATAGTGCACTTAAAGCATCAGTGTGAACACACATATTAGGTGCTAAGTCAATGTTAGTTTCTTTTTCTTATGGAAAAAATGCTTGGAAATTTTCAGTGTTTTTTTGTTTGTTTTGGTTTTTTGCTTTTTTTGAGAAAGAAGTGAGGGGGGCAGAGGGAGAGGGAGAAAGAGAATCTCCAGTAGGCTCGACACCCAGCATGGAACCCAACACATGTCTGGTCTCACAACCCTGAGATCATGACCCTAGCTAAAATCAAGAGTCGGACACATAACCAACGGAGCCACTCAGGCACCCAAGAAACTTACAGTGTTCTAATGAAGGCTAATAATCCAGAAAACTGGAATTAGTATTGTTAGCTACATTAAGGCAAAGAATTAGAACAATCCAATTGTGGAGGAGGTCCAGGTTTGGTCGACCTTCTTACACAATATATTCTTATTTTTTGATGGGCAGTGTGGTCACTATGATCCTAAAACTTGATAATTCTTTGAAGATTTAAAATACGGGATGGGAAGGCGCCTGGGTGGCTCAGTGGGTTAAGCCTCTGCCTTCGGCTCAGGTCATGATCTCAGGGTTCTGGGATGGAGGCCCGAGGCCCGCATCCAGCTCTCTGCTCAGCAGGGAAACTGCTTCCTCCTCTCTCTGCCTGCCTTTCTGCCTACTTGTGATCTCTCTATCAAATAAATAAATAAAATCTTGGAAAATTTATAGGATATGAAATGATTTATATGTTAAGTTCATGAATTTTGCTTTTGACTATATTTCAGTCACATAATTATAAATAAAAAGTACATTTACCCTTTAGTATTTTTGAAAAATATATCAATTCTTCATATGAGTGATCTCATAAATATTCCTGGAACTCTCTGTTGCTGGCTGTTTATTGAACTCTCTGTTGATCATGGTGAAGGAACAAAGCAGAGTGACTAATAGCATGAAATTTGAAATCAGGAAAGCAAAGTTAAAGTACGTACATAAAATGAGAATCTCAAGCAGGCTCCACACCCAGCTGATCAGTGCATTCCAAGGCATTAAAGTGCCACTTGAGAATAACTTCTTAAGATGAATATAAAGAAGTACTTGAATGAATTACATAATCTCCAATCAGGGTAAACTTGAATGATTTACATAATCTCACATCAGGGTATATTTGAACAAATTCTTTTTTTTTAATTTAAAGGTTTATTTTATTTTATTTATTTTTTTATTTTAGAGAGAGAGTGAGTGCATGAGCATGCACACAGGAGCAGGTGGGACGGACAGAAGGAGAGGTAGAGAGAGTCAGAGAAGCAGACTCTTAGCTGAGCATGGAGCCCAAGAGAGGGTTCTATCCCAGGATCCAGATATCATGATCTGTGCCAAAACCAAGAGTCAAAGATTTAGTGGACTGAGCCACCCAGGTGCCCCTGGATAAATTCTTAATTTGTTTGTGGTTCAGTTTCTTATCAGGAAGTAAAAATAATGAATAACACTATCACACAGAAATTATTATCATAGATTAAATGAGATAATAGGCACATGGTTCTTAGTATCGTGTTTGTTGTATAGAAAGTGCCTGGATGTGGTTAGTTGTTACCAGACTGAAAAAATAAATAGCAAGTAATATATCAGTTATTAAGGATTCAGAGTAGATAAACTTCATAAGTTTCTAAATTTCAAATCCTTCATTGGAGTGCTCTCATTTTGATTTATTAGAGAATTTGAGGATGCCTGGGTGGCTCATTTGTTAAGCATCTGCCTGTTCAGCTCAGGTTATGATCCCAGAGTCCTGGAATCAAGCCCCACATCAGACTCCCAGCTCAGTGGGGACTCTCCTTCTCTTTCTCCCGCTCCTCCTGCTTGTGCTCTCTCTCTCTGTCAAATAAATAAATGAGATCTTGGGTGCCTGGGTGGCTCAGTGGTTTAAAGCCTCTGCCTTCAGCTCAGGTCATGATCCCAGGGTCCTGGGATTGAGGCCCGTGTCGGGCTTTCAGCAGGGAGCCTGCTTCCTCTTCTCTCTCTGCCTGCCTCTCTGCCTACTTGTGATCTCTCTCTCTGTAAAATAAAGAAATAAAATATTTAAAAAAAAAAAACAAAGAAATCTTAAAAAAGAGAGAGAAAATATGAACACAATGCTTCATTTTGAGCATATTTGTTATAAATTTTGTCAAGGAAAATATGATTTTACTTGGGGCAGCATGTCATGGCCACATATAAAGGCAGAAGAAACCCTACTTGAGGTTTGGTTCAGATGTTGAGACTGATGAAGCAACACATATCAAAAAGGTATACAAAGTTTTATTACTTATACAATCGAGGTTTC
This sequence comes from Spilogale gracilis, assembly GCA_004023965.1. NCBI lineage: Eukaryota > Metazoa > Chordata > Mammalia > Carnivora > Mephitidae > Spilogale > Spilogale gracilis. The sequence continues at coordinate 48,647 of PITA01002527.1, forward strand.
TGGGGAGAGCAGAGCAGCCCTCTCAGGCTAGCTCTAAATGGTTTGAGCCAGCAAGGAAAGGAAATTAGTCTGGGTTTTTATTGTAGTTGGAAGGTGGGTCAGGTGAGAATTTAAACACAGGTGGGGCTTGCATTGTTGAAAACGTGGATTCCTCTCTGTCCTGAAGGAGGGAGCCCATAGACTGTCCTATCAGTGTGTCCAGAAATAGGACACAAGGGAAACAGAAAGAAGCTACATTTAAAAAACATCAGCAGTCGGGGCGCCTGGGTGGCTCAGTTGGTTAAGCGACTGCCTTTGGCTCAGGTCATGATCCTGGAGACCCGGGATCGAGTCCCACATCGGGCTCCCTACTAGGCGGGACCTGCTTCTCCCTCTCTCACTCCCCTGCTTGTGTTCCCTCTCTGGCTGTGTTTCTCTGTCAAATAAATAAAATCTTTAAAAAAAATAACAAAACAAAAACAAAACATCAGCAGTCATATCAGAAAAGAATATATAGTCAGATTTCTCTTCTCGTTATATAGCAAAAAAAGATATGTGATTTCATTTGGTACTTTTTATATTCATCTTAAGAAATTACTTTCAAGTAGATCATTAATGTCATAAAATGCACTGATCAACTTAAATAATATTCCTGGCAGTCCCAGGGAAATTTTAATGCTGGTTAATACTCTGAGATTATCTTCCTTCTCTCTTTTCTTATTATTCCTTCTTTCCTTTTCCACTCTTCCACATAACTTCCTTCCTTCCTTTGGTCATTCTCCTTTTCTATTTTTTCTTTTCTCTTTATAAATACATTTAATTATTTTTCATAGTGGGGCAGTATAATGGTAATAAAATAATATTTGCTTTATAATTTAGGGATTTTATATTAAACATGCATGATAAATTGTAAAGTAAGTACTAAGGATTTTTTTTTTTGGCTGCTTTTATGTCTTCTCATCTTTACCCTAATCTCTGGTAGGTTGAGGAAATAGGACTTATTGATGACACTCAGTTCTTGAACTTATTTTTTTATTGAAGATGAAACTTGAAATGGCATCTAGCACTATAAAAATATCTAGAATATGAAAACCTGCTTATCTTTGGTGACAGTCATTTCATTCTATAGCTTCCAAATTTTATGAAAATAAGTTTTGATTGTTGTTATATTGGTCTGCTTCTCATTTTTAGTCCTATAGCATAAGAAGCCCTTAGGTATATTCTTCATAGATTATTTTTAATTTTAATTTTTTAATATGTGAGAAATTCTTGATGGCCATTTTTAAGAATTATTTCCATCTTCCCTAATAAAATATAAATACATTATCCAAACTAATTTATATTCTGTCAGTTCAATTCAATAAGCAATTTTCAAATGCTTATTTTGGGGTCACTGTAATTTCATGAAAGTAAAGAGAGTAAGGCAGAGAGAGAGAGAGAGAGATCATACTTTTTACTGCACCTAAGGTAATTATTAATACATTGGTAAATCTAAGATTTATGCAGATTTAAAAAATTAGAAAAGAAGGGGCGCCTGGGTGGCTCAGTTGGTTAAGCGACTGCCTTCGGCTCAGGTCATGATCCCAGAGACCCAGGATCGAGTCCCACACCGGGCTCCCTGCTCGACGGGAAGCCTGCTTCTCCCTCTCTCACTCCCCCTGCTTGTGTTCCCTCTCTGGCTGTGTTTCTCTCTGTCAAATAAATAAAATCTTAAAAAAAAATAGAAAAGAAAAGGACATAGAACAAAACATAAGCTAACTAAAAATGTTAATGCAGAATTACATTATCTTTAAGAGTTTCTGTATTTCTTGACTAAGCTATTTTTATGTTTTTCACTCTAATAAAGCAATTGCTGTATAGATATTCAATTCTTATTCCTCATTGCAATAAATGAATAACAAAGATGATAATCATGAACAGTGAGTAAAATGAAGGATGGCTATTGCCTAATCATAATCAAAAATGGTTAATAAAAGATAGGAAGGTCAGGAAAGGTATAGGCTTGAGTGTTTACCCAGAGTAATCATCATAAATAAAGTTGTAAGTGCATAGGAGGGATAACCTTGATATATAAGAATAGATAGTAAAAATTAAAGTAGAAGTAAAAGACATTGCTATAAAACAGTAGAGTTTAAAGTTGGCTTCCAAAACTGGCACCAAACTCTGAGAACCTGTTTTAGTGAAAGAATTTGAATATAATCTTATAAATAATAAGAATCGGTATAAATGATTAAGCAGAGGAAAGCCAGAATCAAAACAGTATTCTGATGAATGATCTTATTTATTACAAGGAGAATATTGGAAGAGTTGGAACGGTGAAAAAACAGTGAAAATCTAGCAATGTTGCAAGGTGAAATGTCTAGACTATGGACCCTTGAGATCCTATAACTACAGGTCCTAGTCTGTTGGTTTTCTCAAAGCTGCAACAGATTCTAATTATTAAACTCTTCTTTATCCATTCTAACTTGCTCCTTAGCTGGCACCTTGGCTGTTCTAGGTAGCTTACCCGGGATCATAACTCTGACCTGTATGCCTGAGGGGTCTGAGATCCTTCAATTGTCCTTTACTGTCAAAACTGAGCTAGGCTGTATCAAAATATGCTCAATAGATCACCATGTTACACAAAAAAATGTCCTCACTGTGCCCAGTATATAAGAAGACCTGAACACGATGGGCTTGACATTTTCTTCAGCTGACTAAACTTTAGACAGGTTTCTTTGCAGCTATAAGCATTAATCTCCCTTTTCTTAGAACATTTAATTTAGGAAACTTGCAATTACATTTTCTTTATCTGCCACTTTGAAATATATGTAACTATTCTCCCAACGTCTTGCCAATATTACAAACTAAGGAATTTCTTCATAAAGAACCTGAGAACCGTCTCTTCGAAATGTAAACATCAAAGGATATAGCATCTTTATCTTCCATTGTCTATGGGAGGGCAGGAACCTGACTTCAGTGGGTGCTAGTTAGTAAATACAGGTGGTCTAATCACAGAGAAAACCATTTGTAAACTCGGAAATAAGTCAGTGTACCAAGCACATCCCATTGGCCCACCTCTCTCCTGCAGAGTCTCCCAGTACATTTCCACTAGCTCATTCCAGTGCTTAAAATTTCTCCTGCCTTTCATTTTAGTGGAGTTGAGTTCAGTCTCTCTCTGCCGTTGTCATATTGAATAAAGTCTTCCTATCCTCTGCAATATGAGCACTGAATACTAGCTACTGGATTTGACAGTGAACGTCATTATGACTTTTACAAATGCAATGTCAACGAAGTGGAAAGTGAAAACCTGACTAGTGTGGTTCAAGAGAGAAAACGGTGAAATAAATGGTGATGGAGACAAGATAAATTCTTTATAGATTTTGTGTGTATGTACATGTGAAAAGAAATAAAGCATGGGCTAATGACTGGAGGAGGAAATGAGATCAAGACAGAATTTTTGACAGATAAGAAAATAACTGCATGCTTGCATGCCGATGATAATAATCAGAAGAAAAGAATAAATGTAGATCATTCAGGATAATGTGGGGACAATTTCAGGAACAAAGCCCTTGTGAGCATGATATAGGATTGATGCAGAACAACGTATATGATCTTAGGTAAAATAAAAGACAGTTAATTCATTGTAACAGAATGGAGGTAGTATACACATACAGATAGGCAGATGTGTTGAAATTAAATTGCCTCTGTTCTCTTCTAAATATTTCTGGTCTTCCAGTGAACTAAAAATGAGAATAGTGGGAGGTATAGAACATTTGAAGAGAGATAAGACATTGTCCTGAGGTGCTGGGATTGGACCACCAAACCTGTACTTAAAGTCAGATCAGTCAGTATGTTTGTATTTTCCTTCTGTAGGCAGGGTTAACCTGATAATCATAAGTGTAGGGAAATGGTAATTAATCAATATTAAATTGTTGTCAAGTGAGTACAAACTGGGGGCAGGGCGCAGGAGTTTGGGACAGATGCTTCAGTGTAAGTGGCAAAAGGATGAACAAAAATCAGTACAATATAAAAATTGGTATATCACTGGATTTTAGATCCTGGTAAAAGTGAAGGATTGTTGGAGTTAGACTACTAGAAAGTGTAAAAATCAGAAAATAGGAGATGGTACCTTACATATTGGATACTTAAAACTGGTATGTGGAAGGGTTATTGGTAGTCAAAAGTTCTAACTTGTGGACATAGGAGTGAATGGGTACAGAAAAGTGAGGAAAGGATCAGTGGAAGAATTTAAATATCTGAGAAGACAGTGTATTAAGTCATTATGCAGTCATTTAAATAACCAAAGACTTCAACAGAGTAGTACTGGAGAGAGGTCACTGTTCACTAAAAAAAAAAAAAAAAAAAAAAAAAAAAGATAGTGGAGATTAAAGTCAAATGATGTAAATGAAATAGTTTTATAGGGATGTATTTGTCAAAATGCTTCTTTAAATCCTTCATAATTACTCCTGTGAAAAACTTTTAGGGTTTTTAGGAACTTTATCACCTCATAAAAAGTATTCTAATAATTTATACTAAACTTAAAAAGAAAGTTTTCGTAGGACTTCATCAAAATAAAAAGCTTCTGTACAGCAAAGGAAACAGTGCACAAAACAAAGAGGCAACCCACAGAATGGGAGAAGATATTTGCAAATGACACTACAGACAAAGGGCTGGTATCCAAGATCTATAAAGAACTACTCAAACTCAACATCCAAAAAGAAGATGAACACATCAAAAATGGGCAAGAGACATGAAAAGGCACTTCTCCATAGAAGATATACATATGGCTAACAGACACATGAAAAAATGTTCATCGTCACTAGCCATCAGGGAAATTCAAATCAAAACCACACTGAGATACCACCTTACACCAGTCATAATGGCCAAAATTAACAAGTCAGGAAACAACAGGTGTTGGAGAGGCTGCGGAGAAAGGGGAACTCTCTTACCCTGTTGGTGGGAATGCAAGTTGGTGCAGCCGCTTTGGAAAACAGTGTGGAGATTCCTTAAAAAATTAAAAATAGAACTACCCTATGATCTTGCAATTGCACTACTGGGCATTTACCCCAAAGATACAGATGTAGTGAAAAGAAGGGCCATATATACCCCAATGTTCATAGTAGCAGTGGCCACAATCGCCAAACTGTGGAAAAAGCCAAGGTGCCCTTCAACAGATGAATGGATAAAGATGTGGTCCATATATACAATGGAATACTACGCCTCCATCAGAAAGGATGGATAACCAACTTTTGTAGCAACATGGACTGGACTGGAAGAGATTATGCTGAGTGAAATAAGCCAAGTAGAAAAAGTCAAGTATCACATAGTTTCACTTACTTGTTCTCCCAGCCAGCAAGACAATGTAAACTGAACCTGAGGGCAAGGAGATGGGAAAACAAAGACAAAGACAAGGCGAAGAAAAAGAGATGGGGACAGGAGGGACAAAGTGGATGATGTCCAAACAATGCTGATTTTATTAAGGGTTACAAAGCTTTTTATAGTAGACTGTGCTCAATTGAACAAGGGGCGATGACAATAACAAGGTTACATGTTTTCCTTATTATCATGATTTCTATGCACATCTCTGATCATGCCCAATTCCTATGATGCTGATTCTCTTTGTTCATCCTACACTACATCAGTAACTCTTTAAGGAGGTAAACAACAAGGGAGGTGCCCCAAGCCCCTAGGTAAGATTAAGATACTATAATAGTAAAACTGCCTACGTGACTACAGCTGCCTCTAGCCCACGTGCCTGCTGCCTCTAGCCTAGGAGCGCTATCATTGTTCTAGTCTGAGTGGGAGCCCGAATAGGCCGGTACCAGGAGTTTAGCTCCTTAACTCTAACCTGCCCGGTCCGAGCTAGTGAGTCCAGAAGCTACACATCAACTGCTGACACTGCCAGGTTCTGGGCTCCCCACAATTCGTGGTGCATAAGGGGTAATATAGAAGACAGTAGGAGAAGGAAAGTAAATGGGAAGTAGGGTAATTCAGGGAGAGAAATGAAACATTTGGACACAGAAACAAACTGAGGGACTTGGAGGGAGGGGGTGGGGGATGGAAGAGCCTGGTGGTGGGTACTGAGGGCAACTACTGCATGGAGCACTGGGTGTGGGGCATGGGCAATGAATCTTGGAACACTGAAAAATAAATTTAAAGTAAAAAAAATAGTCTTTGTATATTTTGGAACTTTGGGTGGTTTTTCTGTGTGTGTAGGCTTCTCTCCTTTCCATGTTGTTTTTAAGAAACAATCATTATAGGACACCTGGGTGGCTCTGTTGGTTGAAGCCTCTGCCTTCAGCTCAGGTCATGATCTCAGAGTCCTGGGATCTAGGCCCACATCCAGCTCTCTGCTCAGCAGGGAGCCTGCTTCCTCCTCTCTCTCTGCCTGTTTCTCTGCCTACTTGTTATCTCTCTCTGTCAAATAAGTAAATAAAATCTTTTTTTAAAAAAAGAAAGAATCATTATATTTATAGTAAAAAAGAAATTATGAATTTTTGAAGTTATTAAAAAAGTATTTAAATTAAAAATTAAACTTTTACTATTTCTAAATATATCATTTAATAGAGTTAAGAACCTTTAATTATTCATACATCTCAGGAAAATAATCTATCCAAGATGTATATCATAATTCAAATAGTTATCTTTATCATGAATTTCAGCAGATTTAAGGAAAATTAAATATTGCTATCATCACCAATAAGTAAATTATCATTTTTTTCTACAACACCATTATTTTTCTTTCCAGACATGGCATTAGAGTATATACAAGCAGGAAGATCAGTTTGTAAAACTAAATAGTCAGTGGCTGTGTGATATAATTATGGATGTAATCTAGAAACAATACAATTTAAGCAAAAATATATAATATATTTGTAGAAAATAAATTTTAAAATAAGTTTGTGAATTGAGAAGCCTAGTTTATGAGTTAGAGAATTTGAAGGTTTTTAAGTGGATCAATAATGTCAAACATTAAGAAATCCTAGGTAGTTATTAAAAATACAGATACCTGATTCCATTTCTAGAAGTCTTGGTTTAATTTATACTGAGTACGGTTGAATACTCTACTATATCTGAGTAGATCTACTATATACTGAGTAATATATTTAGAGTATGGTTTAATATATACTGACATATATAATATATGTAGTATATATAGATATAATGATATATGTAATCAGCATATATATATCTATTTTATTTAAGTAAAATAAGAAATCATGATAATAATACTTTTTTTTTAAGTAACCCAATTTCTTCTAATGTGTAGTTCTGGTTGTGAACCACTCCAGTAAGCAGTAAAGGTTTCCAGAGGAGAGGTTTACATGCAAAGATCTCTGTAGTACTATGCCTTGCTTTATATCATTGTAAGAATCCTAGAAATCCCTCAATTAATGGATAAAATTCCCTCAAATTAACAAATGTAAATTAAAGTGAATACTTAAGGAAGGCAATAATACTTTTTATCATTTAAGAAAAGAAAAAAATACCTTAAAGAATTATTTTTTCCCAAAAAATGTTTCTGAAGGGTCTAAAATTTATAAATTAGAGGCAACAGTAGGATGCTACTATGAGTAATGTATAGATTTATATCTAAAGTGTCCTGGTGCTAAGCTACTTAGAAGTGAACTACAGGAAAGAAAGAAAAAGACACTGAACTTGTAGCCAGAAGGGGATAAACTGGGCTGATTTTCCACCTTATTAGTCTTACTCATAGCAATATAATTTAGTGTGGCCTGAACTAAGCAGAAGTGGAGGTTAGCCTTGGGGTAAAGAAAATGCAATTACTTGCTGTTTTGATTTTTCTTTTTAAAATCCTCCAGCCATCCAACCTCATCATCTGATCTATCCTTCCCCTTCTCCGGCTTCCTTCGTGCCTGGGAAAGTTGGCCTTTGTGGAATATAGGATCTCTTGCCTCCAGCTTTTGTAATTTTGAAAGAACAAGATTTTTTGTAGACTTGGTGACAAGTTTTTCTGTGGGACAGTTATGAAGAAAGACTTTTTGGAATAGGCACACAACCTGAAGTTATTTGGTCCAATGTGAATATATACCAGAGGGAGCTATCAGTGATTAGGTAACTATTTTATAGCTGTCCATCAGGATCTTTCTTTAACTAACTTGCTTGATCTAAGACTCATAAACAATGACCATCGCAACAGGGATGGTAGAAGCAAAAATCTCAACTTCCTCTCACCAAGGCTCATCTAGCTGCCAGATATGCTGAGTGCTTAACCTATATCAGAAGTCAGTGAAACCTCTCCTTCCTGGAGAGGACCAGTAAGCTACCTAATGTCAGGGTAGTTCTATCGAGCCTCTTCAAGAAGGGGTAGTGATGTGTCCTCATTTTAATAGGTATGTATTTAGAAAAATGGATTTTCTTTACCTGTCAGCAATAATCCTACAAGTACCACCACTTGTAGACTTACAAAATGTCTTATTCATAGTAGTTATGCTCTATGCAAATTCATTTAAAACCAAGAGATTTAGTTTAAGGCCCATGGGCTTTACTGGTCTTAACATATACTCCATCAGCAGGAAGAGACTGGAATGATAACATAATGGAATGGCTTACTAAATACTCAATAGTAATCCTGCATAAGATCAGGATATGGTATCCCCGTCTAACCAACCGTCAGTGCATAGTGCTAGGTTTTTGTTTTGTTTGTTTTGTTTCCATAGACAGAATATACATATTCTGGGAGTTCCTCTTTTTACTAAGTATACTTAAAAATCCTCTTATGGAATGGTTGTTACACTTGTCTCCAAAGTTGAGGTTGGTTGGTTTGGGTGTCTTTGTTCTCAAAGAAGAACACATCAATGATGAAACAGCACTTTGGAAGCTGACATTGCTGCTTAGTTAAGAACACCTCTTCCTACTATTAAACCAACCGATATAAAAAGAAATTATTATGCAAACTTAGGTGCTTTTATTTATTTCAATTATCTAGGGGAAACTTAGTGGATATTCCCCAATGAAGGTATTCAGAACTAAGTCTGGAACCCTGAGGCTTCAGTGGGACCCTGCTTAATATTTCAAGTTTAACAAACTCATTGGAAAACTGCAACTTCTTCATAAAGACAGGATCTCTAAAGACCCCTGGGTAATCTTCCTGGTAAAAATCCTATCTGGCCAAGTTCTTGTTCCAGAACCTGGAGTATATGGAAGAAGGAGCTTATAATTCTCATCCTCCCCTCAAATACCCTACAGAAATTTGAACTAAGGCAACTGTGTGCATTTCATGTTATTCAATTATTTCTTTTTTTCCATCCTTTTCTTGTCTATCTTGTGTAGAGAGTTCTAGTGGTGGCTAGTACTCCTGAAGGAAGTAGGACTGGATTGGTATTACCTGTGATGACAGAGTTGGTGAAGGGTCTTCTGTCTTCTTTGTGTTGTGATAGAGAAATAATTCAGATGAAAGGAAAGAATAAGTGATGCCAAGTGGCAAAAATGGTAAGCTGGGAAGGCTATTTTGTTTACCCTCTGACAACTTCTTCATCCTTCTCTGCTCTACTCTGTGCCCAGGCAAGGTACAGCTACAGATTTTACCATCTATATTCTCTTGCTTACTGTTAACATTTAAGAGATATTAACTCTGGCACTTCTCATGACTTTTCCTATATTTGGCACCTGAGTTCCCCATGTTATTACATAAATTAATTTCCTCATTAAAGAGGTGGAACTAAAGGTATATCTTTGGTAGCATTTCCGTCAGGGCCCTGACAAAAAAACAGAATACACAATCTTCAGAATTTTGAGATAAGTTCTTCAATATGTGTTTAGTTCTATTTAAATATATATATTTAAAATAAAGGAAATGGCAAAAATAGAAGATATAAGGAGAACATATTAGATAGGCCTAGAGGCAAGAGATATGATTAAAACCAGGACGCATCCAAGATTACTTAATAAGGAAGCATCGATAAATAGACTATTTATTATATAAATAGACTATTTATTATTAGTTATTATTTACCCTCTATTAAGTTCAGTGACTGGTGGACTTGGACTAGCAGGACAGCCATAAAAGTAGAAAAGAATGTATAGACTAGAAAGTTCCAAGTAGGAATCATTGATAAAACCTAGTGACATTGAATATGGAAATAACAAAGGACCGGTGGATGCTGATAAAATGTTTGGAGCTTCATGCCTGAGGCAATGATGTACTACGAGAAATGTAAATGAGGAAAGGAGGTTGACTTTGATGAAAATGTTCCTTTCAGTTTTAGACGTGCAAATTTTAGCTAAAGAAAGAAGTTTAGCCTAGATATATCTATATAATTTAGAGGCATTTCAACTAATATTTTTTGAGAATCTCTGATATACAGGATATTGTGGTACATGACTGTATGAGTTATCTTTTGCCACAACAATTCTATAAAACAAACCACCTAAAAATTCAGTGGCTTAGAACTACAGTCATTCATTTAGCTCATGAATCTATAGATTTGTTGAATGGTACTTTTAGTGTTGATAGGCTCTTTTATATATCTGCAATTGGCTACAGATCAAGTTCTGTTGACCTTATCTGGACTCTTTTATTTGTCTGGCAATCAAATGGTTGTTGACTGGTCTAGGCCTCAGTTCAGACAACTGGGGGGACACATCTCTGCTCCATTTGATTCATCTTTCAGCAGCCTAGCCTGAGCATGTTCTTATGGCAAAGCTAGATGGACAAGATCAATCAAGTAGAAAGTCACATGGCCTCTTGAGATATAGGCTTAGAACTTGCACAGTGACTTCCATATTTTATTGGCCAAAGCAGTTTAAAGATCAGTCCAAATTCAAAGGAAGGGAAATCGATCCTGTGTCGTTCGTAAGAAGAATTAAAATCACATGGAAAAGATGTAATAGAAGGAATATTGAAGAAAGTAGACCATTAATGAAAAAATCTGCCACAGTGATTATTAATTAATTAATTAACTAATTTACAGAAAAAGTATTTGAGTGTCAATCAGTACTAGACACTGGAATAAAATAATAAACAGAAGAGAAAAGATCCTTGCCTAATAGAGTTTATATGTTAGTGACTAAGATCAGAGAAAATTAAGCAAGAAAATATCAATTAGTAATAAATGTTGTAAGATATACAATAGAATGATATGACAGAAACTGTCTGGTGAGTGGTATGTTAGATTGAATGGTTTTCTGAAGAGCTGATATTTGAATGAATGCAAAAATTAAAAGAAGAAACTCTTTGAAGATAAAGGAAAGAACTTTGAGGATAGGAAAAAGAACCCAGGCAAAGACCTGGGTATGACATATAGCAGTATATTTGAAGATTAGTAAGAAGGCTAATGTGGGAATCTAGAGACCAAAGTGGTGGATGGTAAGATATGAGATTATAGAATTAAGCAAGAAACAGAACATGTTAAACCTTGAAGTTGATAGTAAGGGTATCGGATTTTAATCTGGTGAGATAAGAAACCATGAAAAGTTTGATGCACAGGACTATCTTTCAATTATTATGCATCAAAAGTAGCATTCTAGATTTCTGGTTTCCAGTTGGCATGTAAGGAGCTCAGAAGTAAAGAGCTGAGAAGACTGAGAAAATCAATCAATCAAACAAACAGACAAATTAAAAACTCTTAGATTTTTGAAGAAAGGAAGTCACAGGAAAAACTGCTGCTCATCAAATTGGAGAGAAAGACAGGTAAATATAGAAATTCACAAATTGTCAGGATAGAGAGTAATAGGCAGAAGCCTCTATAGGAACCATACCTGAGAAGGAATAAGTGAAGGTAAAATAAAACTTTTATTTTTTTATTCTTAATTGATCTAGAAGATACAGTTTGTTATAAATAAATATAGCAATGATGTATTTGGATATGCATATTAAGGAAATCTTATAAATAAGAGTTCAACAATGACAATGATAGATGGTACTGGAGAGATTATTTAGAAATAATTTGTTATTATAAGATATGTGCATTACCTGTGAAGTGGTATCGTGCTGTTTAAAAGTAGACTTAGATTATTAGTAAATGTATATTGAAAACTGTAGAAAAACCACCAAAATGATTTTTTAAAAGTAGAGTTGAAATGTTAACACAAGAGAGAAAATGTAGTCACATAAAATGTTCCATTAAAACCACAAAAGACTGGAAAAGAGTGAAGAAAAAAAATAAGAATAAAGAACAAGGGTAATAAATAGAAAACATTTATAAGTATGGTAGATATTATATAAGACTGTTGAATCACAGACCTATACCCCTGAAACTAATAATGCATATGTTAATTAATTGAAAATAAGTAAATAAATAAGGTGGATATTAATCCAACTATATCAGTTATCAATTTTAAATGCCAATGGACTAAAAACACAAATTAAAACTGAATTTATCAAGTCAATTAAAAAGACCCAATTATATGCTGCTTATAAGAATTCCATTTTAAATATAAAGACACATAGATTAAAAGTAAAGGAGTGGAGAAAGATATACTACAATAACACTAAGTAAAAGAAAGCTGAAGTGGTTATATAGTTATATTAATTTCAGAGACAACAAACTCTAAGCAAGGAAAATGATTTGGGGTAAAGAAATGCATTGCATAATGATAAAGGAGTCAACTCTCTAAGAAGACATAACAATCCTTAATGTGTATGTGTCTAACAAGAGAAAATCAAACCATGTGAGGCAAAATTGATAGAACTATAGAGAGAAATAGATGAATCCCCTGTTATAAATGGAGACTTCAACACCCCTCTATTAGAAATGGACCAATCCAGCAAGCAGAAAATCAGTAAGGCCACGGTTGAACTCAAGACCATTAATCAACTGACTATGAAGGAATTTATACACTACTTCAACCAACAGCAGCAGAATACTCATTTCTCTCAAGCTCACATCAAACATTCACAATAGACCACATTCTGCGTCATAAGAAAAACTTTAACTAATTTAAAAGAATAAAAATCATATAATATATGTTCTTAGACTACAATGGAATCAAACTAAAAATAAGCAACAGAAAAATACCTGAAAAAACAAAATCTTTAGACAATAAACATACACTTCTAAGTGACATATGGGTCAAATAAGAAATCTTAAGAAAAAATTAAGAATACTTTGAATTAACTACAAATTAAAATAAAACTTATCAAAATTGGGGGGATTGAGCAAAAGCCCTGCTTAGCAAGGAATTTATAGTCATATCTATCTATCTATCTATCTATCTATCTATCTATCTATCTATCTATCTAAAAGGAAAGATAGGATACAAGGTTACTACACAAAGGTTAGGGTCACCTCAGTAGCTCAGTCAGTTAAACATCTGCCTTCAGCTCACTCATGTTCTCAGAGTCCTGGGATCGAGTCCTACTTCAGATTTTCTGTTCAGGGGGGAGTCTGCTTCTCTCTTGCTCTCTGCCCATCCCCCTTTCTTGTGCTCTCCTGCTCTCTATCACAAATAAATGAAAAAAATCTTTAAAAAGTGTAGTGGGGGGGTGTGATGAGTGGAGTGCCTGGGTGATGGACACTGGGGAGGGTATGTGCTATGGTGAAGTGGCTGTGAATTGTGTAAGACAGATAAATCACAGACTGTACCCCTTAAACAAATAATACATTATATGTTAATAAAAATTTAAAAATATATTCACAAAGTTAATCACTTTCCTATATACCAGCAATGAACAATTGGAATCTGAAATTTAAAACACAATCTGAAATTTAAAACACAAATTTAAAGATACAATCTGTATCTTCAAAAATAAAATACTTAGGTGTCAATCTAACAAAATATGTATAAGATGTATATGAGAAGAATTATAAAACTCTGATGAACTAAGTCAAAGAACTAATAAATGGAGAGATATTTCATGTTCATGGGTAGGAAAATTCAGTATTGTCAAGATGTCAGTTTTTTCCAACTTGATCTATAGATTCAGTGTAATCTCAATGAAAATCCTAGAAATTTATTTTGTGGATATTAATAAACTGATTCTAAATTTTATACTGAAAGGGAAAAAACCTTGAACAGACAACAAAGTTTGAGGACTGATGCCACCCATCAGTGGTGGCTTACTGTTAAGCTATAGTATCAAGACACTATGGTATTGGTGAAAGAATAGGTAAATAGATCAATAGAACACAACGGAGAACTCAAACATAGACCCACAAAAATATAGTCAACTGAACTTTGACAAAGGAGCAAAGAGCAGAAAATATTTTCAACAAATTGTTGTGGATCAACTGGATAGCCACATGGACTGGGAAAAAAAGAATGTAAACACAGAGTTTATACCCTTTGCAAAAAGTAATCCAAAACTGATCATGAACTAAATGTAAAATTCAAAACTACAAAAACCCTAAAAATAGCATAGGAGAAAAATATAAATGACCATGAGTTTTTAATGAATTTTAAGACACAACACCAAAGGCAAAATCCATCAAGAAAGAATAGATAAAATCAAATAAAATTGAAACCTTCTGCTCCGTGAAAGACAATGTCAAGAGAATGAGAAGATGGGCCATGGACTAGGAGAAAATATTTACAAAAAGAACATTTAATAAAAGACTGTTATTCAGATTACTTAAAGATCTCTTAAAATTTAACATTAAGAAAATGAACAACCCAATTTAAAAATAGGCAAATGACTTGAACAGAGACATCACCAAAGAATGACAAATAACAAACATGTGAAAAGATGTTCAACATCAAGTGTCATAAGAGAATTTCAAATTAAAACAACAAGGAGATACTACTGCATACCTATTACAATGGCTAAAATCCAGGGGTTAAGCATCTGACTCTTGATTTTGGCTCAGATCATGATCTCAGACTTGTAGGATCAAGCTTGGCATCAGGCTCAATGCTGGGCATGGAACTGGCTTAAGATTCTCTCTCTCCTTCTCCCTCTGCTCCTTCTCTTTCTAAAAACAAAAACAAAAAACAAAAAACAAAAAACAGCTGAAATTCCAAAATAGTGACACTAAGTTGGAAATGATGTGGAACAATAGGAATATTCATTCATTGATGGTGAGAATTCAAAGTGATACACAACTACTTTGGAAGACAGTATGGCAGCTTCTTATGTGTTTGTGTGTGTGTGTGTGTGTGTGTGTGTGTGTGCACGCGCGCACGCACGTTGGGGAGTTGTTTTTATTTTTATCTACCCATTTATTTTAGTTTCAAGTTTTTATTTAAATTCCAGTTAGTTAACATGTAGTGTAATACTACTTTCAGGAGTAGAATTTAGTGTTTCAACAATTACATATAATGTGGGGCTCAGTCCCAAAACTCTGGAATCATGACCTGAGCCAAAGGCAGATGATTAATGACTGAACCACCCAGGCACCCCTTTAGTCATAATTTCTAAAACTTGGAAGCAACTAGATGTCTTTCAGCAGAGGAGTGATTAAAAAATTTTTGGAATATCTAAATAATGGAATATTATTCGGCAATGAAAAATGACCTATGAAGCCAAGGGGGGAAAACACAGAAGAAACCTAGATGGAGATTTTTAAAAAGCAATCTTTAAAGGCTGCATATGATATGATCTCAACTAAATGAAATGCTGGAAAGGCAAAACTATGGAGACAGAAAAAGGTCAATGTTTTTCACGGCTTTGGGGGCAAGAAAGGCTGAAAAAGCTGAGTACAGCGAATTTTTAGGGCAGTGAAACTATTTTAGTATCATACTATAAACATATAGCGTTTCATATTTGTCAAAACCCATAGACTGCTCAATAGTGAGCCCTAATGTAAACCATGATCTTCGGGTGATAATGATATGTTAGTGTAGTTTCACAGATTGTAATGAATGTACCAGTCTTCTTATGTGGGATGTGGATGGGGAGAAACTGTGTGTGAGAGAAGCAGGGAATGTGTGGGAACTTACTGTACTTTCTGCTGAATTTTACTGTGAATATAAAAGTGTTTTAAAAAATAAAGACTACTTTAAAAACATATTTTGGATGTCATATGAATAATGGATATAAAATAGTCATAGATGATAAGTCCTACTATCTTTGAATACATAAGCCAGAGACAGATACAGAAATATAAATAAATAAAATAATTAAAAGTCAAAATAATATAAATGCTGAACCAGGCCACATGTAAGAGGCAAAGTGAAGCTAGAGGAGAAATTCATTTTGACAGGGGGCATCTATGAAGACTTCATAGAGAGCACCTGCTCTAGACATAGCACAATGAATAGAAATTCAATATGATGAAAAGGATGTAAAAGGTATTCAAAGCATGAGGAGACAGTAGCAGAAAAGGATTGAAGTTTAAAAATCCATTTTGGGTCCAGGTGTTATTTAGGCACACTGTAACCAAATTTTGAGTGTATTAAGCATATAAATCATGTTTTATTTGTGGCAAAAATGATGAATTGCCAAGCACAAAAGTAAAATGTTGAATTCAGCCTTTCTTTTTGTTGTAATACCTTGTGGTTTATTTTTAAAATGCTATGATTTTGTTCGTAGGTATCATGTTTTATTGCTCATTCGTAAAGATTTCAAAGAAATATCCAACTAGTTACAATCACCAAACTATAGGTAACTTTAATACAGCCCGAAAAATAAATGTTAAAGGGGTGCCTAGGTGGCTCAGAATTAAGCATCTGCCTTGGGCTCAGGTCATGAGCCCAATGTCTTGGAATTGAGCTTTGCATTTGGTAGGTAGGCTCTCTGCTCAATAGGGAGTCTGCTTTCACTCCCCTTAACCCTGCTCATGCTCACTCTCTTTCTTGCCCTCTCACTCTCTCTTTCTCTCTCTCATTCTCTTTCTCTCAAATAAATAAATAAAATCTTAAGAAAATGATATATGCAAAAAAATGACAAAAACATGTCAGCACATGAGGACTATATAATACAACAAAATCATATTTAAAACTTTAAGCAAGAAAAATAATTATTTGAATGATATGGTATACTCTATATAAAGGCAAGAGATCTAAAATACCTCAAAGGAAATTGAAATCTGAATTTTCTAATAAGAACATTCTGTTAAGTCAGGATTGCTTTATATGGTTAGATATTTTAAGTTCACTTTTCCTTCCTTCCTTCTTTCTCTCTACCTGCTTCCTCCCTCTCCTCTTCCCCTCCTTCTCCACTTTTCTTTTTTTACCTAAAATCTCCTACACGTAAGCACACTTGTTTAAATAATATTTTATTCTCATTAGTATTTAACAGTGATCAGAGTTCAAATTTTATGATTACCTTTATTGTTTTATAGCTTCCTATTCTAGTAGAATAATTTTTCCAAATACTTTTCAATAACTGCTGAAGTTTAACAGTCAGCAAATTTAACATTGGGCTTAAAAGTCAAAGAATATTTATCTTGATATTCACGTGGATGGAATCAGGAACATTGTCTTCTGTTTATTTGTGAGACTATCCTTTACTCTGATAACCAATGATTTTGATAAGTTTCCTGCATATTTTCTACATGTTTGTTGACTATTATTTCTCTTATAAAGTATGTTCTCAAATATTTTGCTTATTTTTAAATAGATTTTCTTGAGTTTTTCCTATTGACTCATAAAATATTTTGGGTTTTTTGCAAACAAATCTTTTGTTGGCATAAGTACTGTGAATATGTTCTCCAAATCTGTGGCCTCGCTTTAATAACATTCAACTTATCAAATTTGTGTTTGATGGATAGTTGCTGTTCTTTTCCCAGCTATGGGTACTGATCTCAGCTATCTGAACTGATCAGTACTTGACTAAATATTAGTAGTGGGGCTCTCTCTAGATCCCTGGAGTTCTCTGTCTCTGAAACTCTCTTCTGTGTTAGTCTGTCATAACTTCAATCTACTCTAGCTGCCTCGGTTTTTTCAGACACTCAGCTCTATCTTAATACTAGGAGTTTGCTGGGTTAGGAATAGATTCCTCCTCCATATACAATGGCCTGGAAACTCAAGGTGATGAGCTGGGATAATTATAGGCTTCACCTGAATTGCTTTTCTCAGGGATCGCTGCTTTGATGCTTGATGTTGAAAATCAGTGTTTTATAGATTTTTGCCCCTGCTTTTGGTTTTTTTAGGTGGGAGAATAAATTCAGTCCATGTTTTTCCAGCTTGGCCCAAAGCAGGAGCAGAAGAAATAGAAAACACTCACTCTCTGTCTCTCTCTCTCTCATCTGTTGCTTTCTCTCATGGTTTGTGTATGTGTGTGTTGATTTATCATATACATACATATACAAATATGTAAAAAATATATATGTGTATAATATACATGCAAGTGTGTGTGTATATATATATATATTTATTTATTTATTTATTTATTTATACATATGCACCTTCGTCACATGTGTTTCTTGCCTTACATATCCTAAAGGTAAAGATGTAGACATCGAAGATATCTGTTCTTGTATTATGAACGGGAGAATGGAGAAAAACTATCTCAAGTCAGGGTCCTCATATATTTACTCTTTCTAACACATAGAATTATTTTGGCTTTGGTGCTTAGTGCCCAGAGGAACTCATCACAGGGATGGGGAAGGATTTCAGCCCACTCCCTTGTCTATGGTGGTTCAGATGTCTCAGAAAGACCTTCTGGAACATTTCTTATGTGGTATTTTTGCAATTTTTCCAGTTAATAAATCTGACACACAAACAGGAGATAATTACTTTTCATAGAAATGTATTACTTACATATTTTCTCTTATTATCCTATAGGTCTCTATTGATTTGCATATCAAACTTGTCATCCAATTCTGGCAATCCGTTTAGTCATATTTCCTAGGATCCTTCTATATAAATTCTCTGCCACAAAGATTTGGCCTTTGGCTTCTTTTGTTACTGAAATAATGCTTAATTTTAATCCTTAGGTCCTAAAAGCAGCCTACTCCGTGAAACCTCCCTTGATTAATTTGTATGTGAGCCCATAATACTTTGAAGATATTTGTTTTATAATTAAAAATGAATATATAAATTTTTTTTAAGATTTTTATTTATTTAACAGAGAGAAACACAGCCAGAGAGGGAACACAAGCAGGGGGAGTGAGAAAGGGAGAATCAGGCTTCCCGCCAAGCAGGGAGCCCAATGTGGGACTCAATCCTGGGTCTCCGGGATCATGACCTGAGCCGAAGGCAGTCGCTTAACCAACAGAGCCACCCAGGCGCCCCTATAAAATTTTAATAGAACTAAGAACAAAGGAAAAATATTTCTTATCAGGCAGTATATAGACTTGTAGGAGAAAGAGATATGCCTTTTTTTTTTTTAAGTTGCTTTGACAAGCCCATCCTCACATGGAACTGAATCAACAAAATTGATTTGTTCTAGAAAATGAGGATCAGGTTTACTGACACTTCATGGTAGAAGTGTGAGAAAAGAAAGAGAATATCCGGAGGAATAGTAATCTTCTTTCACATTCTACGTTTAAAGGAGAGTAGATGCGGCTAAGAAAAGTTTTAAAGTTGGTCACATTGGGGTGTGTCATGATAAACTACATTTTGCCTATTCTGTGACAAGTTCTCTCTTATTGTTTATGTTCACAAATGCTGGAACTGTGTAAGATATTTGTAGAGATTCTCCTAGAAAACTATAGCTTTAGAGGTAAAGTGGGGTGTTTTTTTTTAAGATTTTATTTATTTATTTATTTGACAGAGAGAAACACAGCGAGAGAGGGAACACAAGCAGGGGGAGTGAGAGAGGGAGAAGCAGGCTTCCAGCTGAGCAGGGAGCCCGATGTGGGGCTCTATCCCAGGTCTCCGGGATCATGACCTGAGCCGAAGGCAGTCACT
This sequence comes from Spilogale gracilis, assembly GCA_004023965.1. Classification (NCBI taxonomy): domain Eukaryota; kingdom Metazoa; phylum Chordata; class Mammalia; order Carnivora; family Mephitidae; genus Spilogale; species Spilogale gracilis. The sequence goes on from PITA01002527.1 coordinate 68,303, forward strand.
TAACCAACTGAGCCACCCAAGCGCCCCAAGAAATAAAATTTTTTGAAAGGAAGACAAAGCCTGATTTCTGGTTGAGCATACCTAGGTTCCAGTTTTCATTCTAGCTAGATATATCTGCACTGCAATATAAAAATATTGGTAATGTCTATATACCTATTGGTGACAGAACCTATATCCATACTTGAAGGAAATATTTCTCTTCAAGACGCAATTAATGTTACAGTTCCCTAAGATACCTAGCTACCAGAGGAAAGGTCAAGCTAAAATAAAAAAGGGAGGTTGAGAAAGTAACTTTCCTTGATTTAGGGAAATATCAGAGACTGTGGTGTGTGTGTGTGTGTGTGTGTGGTGGATAGTGGTGGTGATGTTACCCAAACTGTCATAGAAATTGGCTTTGTCACTTTTGAAATTAATTGCTAACTACTATTTTTATTATCCTCAAAGCATTAGTAATTTAAGAGATCTAAACTTAAGTAGATAGGTAGATGATAGAAAGATATAGAAAGAAAGATATATATAGAGAGAGAAAGAGAGATAGACACACATATCAGGAAGAAAAAGTTTGCAATAAACTCCATAAAACCAAGTACTTTTGAGTGACCTTCCCCGACAAAATGGACAATAATCACATTGTAGATAGTAGCAAAAATTATAGGGCCTGGTATGTTCTTTGAATACCCAGTCTCACTGAAGAAATAAAATATCTTGCCTTTCACTTTTTTTATCTTGACTAAATTTATGCATTCACAGCTGCCACCGTAGATCTAAACACTTGATATTGCTATGTTTGTTAGTTTAATTTTTTTTAACTTTTTCCTTTTTAAATATTACTTTTTTTCTTACTGTTTGAACATACTTGCCTTTGAGCAGTGATTTTTTTTTCTTTTTCCCCTTTTTTTTTTTTCCTGAAGCAGCATGTTCTTTGGCGCTGCATTCAAGGTCACAGTCTTTCTCCTCTTGCCTGCTGTACATAGGCAGAGCAATAAAGCAGGTAATACTTTTACTCAATTGAGGTGCAGATCTCATTTCTGCTGAACATCTGTGCAGCATGAATCTCCATATTACACCCTAAACACCAATTTTTTGGTAATATTATCGACTTTGCCTCTTTGCATTTTTATTTACATTGATATGACTCAATTGGGATATGCTGTTGTTGAGGCATGCATAATTTAAATGACATAAAATGTAGGAAAAACCATACTACTATTAGGAAAATGTCAGTTTTAAGCAATACAATTTCTAATAAGAAACAACTTAGAGAGGCATTAAATATTAGAGAATAAGGTGCTTCACTATTTAGAGAATAACACCTAGGGAAAAAAATGGATCATCATATCATAAATGAAAATAGATCATTTTCTGTGATAATATTAGAACTGAGCCTCTTTTTCAGCTTTTATTCTCTCCAACCCAAAAATTTCATTTACTGCAATGTCGATTTCTAAAATAGACAAATTAGAACTACATAAATCAAAGGCAGTCAACATCAGTGGTTACAAAAAGTAGCAAGCTTAGCAATATGCACATTATGTTCAGGCTGATAAATATTTAATTTTTTAAATTAGAACTTCTCTATATTCAATCGCAGAACATTTAGACAAACTTAAGAATGAAACACCTCTAATTCACTGTGTTTTCTTTTCTTTTCTTTTCTTTTCTTTTCTTTTCTTTTTTTGAAGGTTTGTATTTATTTATTTATTTGAGAGAGAGAGCAAGAGAGCAAGCACAGGCCAGGAAAAGGGCAGAGGGAGTAGGAGAGGCAGACTCTCCCTGAGCAGGGAGCTGAACTGGAATTCAATCCCAGGAACCCGAGATGGAGATCGTGTTTGAGCCAAAGGCAGATGCTTAACCCATTGAGCCACCCAGGGGCCCCAATCTGTGTTTTCTATCTTGCTGATGAGTATGAGTAAGCATATTTGTAGTAGATTCAGAGAAACATAGATGAAGTAGTTATATGTATCAAATTTCCCAAATATTTGGTGCATTATTAAGTTCTACTGCCTCATTTACTGGATAAGCAAGCGATTTCTTGATTTTTTTTGTCTAAGACTCTAAAACAATGTGCCAGGATCTCCGTCTGAAGTCACTGTTCTTATGATACTAAGTATACAAGCTGTAGTTTATGGTCCATGAAGAAAAATAATAATTTTCCTTGATTTCTTGTCCAATAATATTTTTTTGTTTGAACACACACACATAAAGTCAGAAAAAAAGAGTTTCATTTTAAGGGAATTTCACTCAAATAATGATGAAATGCCATTTTAAATTCACTGGTATTTTTCAAAATAGTATGTTGTGTAAACCTTTGCAAACCTCTTCAGAATGAATTAGTCTCCTTCTGTGTTCCCAGCAATTCCTGATGGTAGTTTTACATTAAGCTTATGATAATTAGATATTTTATGTCCTTCTACATTCACAAATTGTGAGTTCCTTACAGAAATGGACAGAATGCTCAGTACCTCACAGAAACCAAACCTTAGATAAATTCTTTCTAAATAAATCACCTGGATTCATGTTCTGTAATGAAGAGAGAGATAGGAAAACGTCACAGTGGACAATATGCTAGTGACATTCCTGTACTGTTTTTAATTTAGATTCCACAGCTTGACTGAGATGTGGAAGACTTTGCCAGAAAAAAGCGCTAATGATAATAATAAAATTGGAAACAAAATTCCTATGAGAAAAGCCTAATGTAGTTAGTAAGTGCGGTTTTAGTAGGATAACTACAAACGTGTATGAGGGCAATGTACTTAATAATAATCTAATCTGTGAATGTGAAGAAAGACCCTTAGAGATAATGCCACATGTTTTCATTACATATTTTCTTGGACCCTTGTGGACGGTGTAATATGATACTTACTCATCTGTTGGTGTCCACAAAGTGTGGTGGTGAAAACAAACAAAATAATAGCAAAATAATAAACCAGATAACTCATAGGATTTACTGACATGGTACATTAAAAATGAGAATTAAAGGAACGTTCTCTAGAGATTTTATTTCTCTCCACAAAAATAGTTGAACTCAGTTGTGGACAATGGCATTTTTCAATGTTACAAGCTACTTTCCCATGCTAAAGAAAGGGTTGGGATTTTCTGAGTAGAGATATTTGCAGATTTTATGGAATAATAAAATATTCAATAAATAGATTATAAAGCACTTGATAAAATTTTAGAGGCATATAAATACCAAGAGATGTAGTCTGTTGGCAAAAGGAAGCACATATGCTCATATATGCATACCCTCAACCGCTAGCAGCCCCACTGCTGGAGGGAAAGTGGTGCAAGTAAAAGAAAGGACAAAATAGCAGGATAAAATGTAGATGGGATCCTTGGAAGCAGTTAGCTCCTTTTCTGAGGAACAGAAGTTATTGCCACTTTTTTTTTTTTTACAAATAATAAAGCACCATGAATTCCTCTGACAACTCCTTTGTATTGTAAATATTAAATGATCTTTGAAACTATCATTTAACATTTTCTTTAAATGAGAATATTATTTTAAAGTTGCAGGCCATTATTATAAAATTCTCATTCACTATAGGTTTTCTGTTTTGTTTTTTGTTTGTTTGTTTGTTTTTAGCCTAGTCTACCGACATTAATTTTATCTGGAATGCATTGTCTATCATCTTTCCCCATGGTTTTTATGCAATTTACCAGAAATGACTAGTGCCAATTGAGTGACAATCTATGGCTTGTTCTTGAATTTATATAAATAATATTACAACATAGAAATTGCTGAAGTTTCTATGTAATGCCAAGAACACATATTTAAAGTGCAGAGAGAACCGCCCAAGGAGCAGGAGATTGGAAGGTACTTTGCAGAACATCCTGTCAGAAGAGTGGCAGGCAGGTCCTTTGAAGCTAATGTACTCAAATTTCCTGGGGCTGCTGCTGTCTTCCACAGGAGCAGCCCCTGAATGAGAAATACTTTCGTCTAATCCTGCCGAAGACAGATAAGTCTGCCAATTGAAACTGGAAAGTCCTGACAGCCAACGGCATTGGTTTTGTAATAGCAAAGGACTGATGCTGAAATATCAGAAATGGAATAGCATTCTCTGACAGCAAGACGCTAATATGTTTGACAAGAAATTGGAGCCATGATCATTTCTAGTCAAACAAGATGTCTGTTCATTCAAAGCATCAAATTTACTTTCCTTGCCGAAGTTCAAGATTCATTTCATTACCAGCTTTTTTTCCCCCTTCCCCCTTATCAAGTTTAAAAACTTACAGAGTCATATGTGTTTGATATATTTTACAAGGAACGGCCTTTTTTATATTCCTTTTAATCAGGATCATAATAAAAAGAAGGATACAGTGTTTCCCCACTGTGTTCAATCATATCAACGCATGTATTCATAAAATCTACTCCATTTAACCAAGTCTGCACATTTAAGATTTTAAAGAAGTTTTTATTCCAACATCTATCAAATTTAAGCTCCTTTCAGATATCCCCCCCCCCCATTCTGGCTTATAACCTATCCATTTGCTACCCATTAGCCCTAAACACCTTTGTGATAGATGAGACTACCTGGATGGGCCTGAAATAAACCAGAAGAGAAATGTCATCCTTTTGAAATGTGATACCAGAAAATTAAGCAAGCTATAGTGGTTGAAAAAAGAAAAAGGAACTTACCTACTATTCCCTTAGATATTAAATGTAGACAATACTTCATTAACTGACTGGCTAATCTTCTTAGATATATTTTTCTGCAAGTTTTAGGAGTATACTTAATAATTTATCAGAACCAAAGGAGCATTCTTTGAAGCAGAATTTTGTTGCATAGTGTTAACTTTAGAAAACAACAGAGTGGGTTATTTTACCTACAAAATGAGTTTCCTTGGAATAGTGGAGAATTCTAATTCAGGACAAGCACACTATGGCAAACCATAGGTAAATCTAGAGAACAGAGGAGAGGGGCTTGATTATATGGAAAAAAGGGGGAAATTAGGAGGGTTGTTACAGAATTCAAGATGGTGACAGATTCTCATTGGCTGAGAATGTCTATTTCTCATTGGCTGAGCTGTTGCTGGGCAAGGAGAAATTCTTCTTCCCTCCCGCTATGTTGTGTAAAGCAAGCTTCCTCCAGTTTGAGGTTGAGTAGTAATGTCTGAGTGCGCCTCCTTTCATGACTTTCTGACTCCATTTTTAATGAGGTTTCCTTTATTTATTTTTACCATGGAAAGGTTTAGAGATTCTTCCCATGAATTTTAGGAATAAATATAAAACAAATGCCAAATGGACAGCAGACTTTATTTTAAATACTATTTTTTTTGCATGCTTATTTTAATATTATTATAATGCATGCCATTTTCCTGTTTTTGGTTTGTCAAATGTCTCTCAAAAACAATTTAAAACATCTTGTCAAAACAATGTAAAACATGTCCCAGTTAACTACACTCTTAATAGTTCATAAAAATGAATTAAATTCTGATAAACACACTATGTTATAGATAGTAATAAAAGTTATCAGCATATACATAGCACACATATTAGCAGAGTGCAAATTTATAATATAATTTAAATAGAATTTTAACATAGTTTATATGTTGTTTTGAATTGTGGCAGTTTGTAATATCATATAAAAAATTAGAAACATAAACATTTGACTCAAAATGTTATCTTTTCCTAATTAGTAATGTCAATTCATTATATTCTATCATGGGCATAATTTGTGTGATAAATCCTATTGCATAAATGTAAGATTTTTCAAATGCTTTGATATCATAGAACCTAGATAATTTATGTTTATTTTATACTCTTTATGACATAATGTTATTTACCAACAGAGTTCCTAGGTTTACAGTTTGAGAAGAAATGAAGAATATTTTAAATCACCATAAATTAGGTATATTTTAGAATACTGTTTAATTCTGAATGACATGTGATTCTATGGACAAAGCTCGGGCTTTTGGATTAGCAAGTATAACTGAACACCAAATCTCCACAATTTATTTGTTATCTAGCTGTTTATAAGTAACAACTCTTCTAACTTTCATTTTCCCCATCTGCAAAATGCATATGTTCAAAGTTTCATCTTGAGCCTAAACTAGTCACTAGCAGGATTTACCTAAGTTTGGAGATGTGGCAAAAAAAAAAAAAAAAAAAAAAAAAAAAAAAAAATAGGACAAATCATAGAAGGACATTAGACACACAGGCTTATTTAGTTGCAATAGTTACAACCAGAAAATGATGGATTTGACATCTTTGTTGTTTTTATGCTGATCTTCTTGTCTAGCTCCCCTGACATGGTTCTGATCATTCTGGTGATTGGTTTCAAGAAAACAGGAAAGATCTGAGTCATACACAGTCATACACAGATTGCTAAACTACTCTAAAGCATGAAATGGCAAAACTTTGGGATCAAGGGTAAGGTAAAAGATTCTTGAACTTTACTTAAGCTGTTTCAGTTATGCACAGCTTTGGTCAGCTTTTTCAGGGGAAAAACATACAGATTTTTTTTTTCTACTTCACAATATTTTATTGCTGGGGGCCAGGCAATGTGCTTGACATTAAGATTAGCATAATCAAATAAAACATAGGACATGATTTTTAATTAACCTGTAGGACAATAGCTCTTGATTTAACTTTTCCTTATGATTAGTAGTTTACTTTCATTACTAGTATTACCACTAGCTACCTGTCTAAAAAAAAAAAAGAAAAAAGAAAACTTAGAGCCAGATTTGTTGTTCACCTTCTGCAAGTTTGTAGCATTTCAGAAATTCCTTTTGTGTATATCTAATTCATATAGATTAATTTAACAACTAAAGCAATGAATAGAGTAATACTTTTTAAATACACATAAACCATTCTCAGATTCTAATTGTTTTGCAAAATTTGGTAATCTTAGGTGGCTATGAATTCAGCCATCCTCCCTGGTGATAATTAAATAAACTACATGATACAAAGAGATTAAATGGACAGCATTCACTTTCCACTTGTTACATAAATGTTCCTCATGTTCAGTATAATGGAAAGGAAATCAGTAACACTGATGGACTACAGGGATTCCAGCGGAGCCAGGCTAAGCCACTGTGGGTTCTCGGGAAATGTGGTAGAGATTTCTGATTTTGAACATGAGGGCATACTTGTACAGACTGCAGACCCTGTTTCTCTATTCTAAAACTTGAGATGCTCAGTTAACACACACTCTGAGAAATGTTTGAAGAAAAGATTGTCCACAGTACAGGGATAAAGAGAGACCTGGGAAATATTGGCACCTGGCTCAGAAGAGCTTTGGGACCAATGGATAAGGAAAGGTCAAGTACACAAACTAAATATGAGTCTAGTCAATTTATATTATGTTCAATAGAACATGGGTTCCTCATCTCTCTAAGTCTCTATTTATTAAACTGCTATTTGCCAAAGACAGTTTATGAACACATGAATTGAGGGAACATTGGCAGAATCCCAACACTTTTTTCCAGCCTTATAGTTGTAACTAACTTGTATCTAAAGACATAACCTGTACAATTTAATGAGGATAAATACATTTTGAAGAAGTATTTAAAATGCATACAAAAAAAATCTCAAAACCAAATGTTTCTAACAAAATTATATCTCCATGCACAGTGATGCAGAGTTTCCAAACACCCATAGAAAGGATTTTAGTTCACTGCACTCCTGGCTCTCTTTTTCTCTCTCCCATGAACACCTCCATATGTTGAACTTTTTTTAAAAAAGATTTTATTTATTTATTTGACAGAAACACAGCTAGAGAGGGAACACAAGTAGGGGGTATGAGAGAGGGAGAAGCAGGCTTCCCGCCGAGCAGGGAGCCCGATGTGGGGCTCGATTCCAGGACTCCAGGCAGTCGTTTAATGACTGAGCCACCCAGGCATCCCCATATGTTGAACTTTTCAAAATTTATTTTAATTTGGTGATAGACAGTTAGTAACTTAACTTGTGAAAAGATCATCATATCACGATTGAAATCATTAAAATGACAAAACACCACATTTTTATTTTAAAAAACAGATTTTCCTCCAAAGCAGAGTGCAAATAAGAGACCATTTGTTATACTCAGTATAACTTTTTTGGCCAATATGATGCCTGAACCTTTGCTGGTGACTGGGACACATTCATGATGTTTTCTGGGTATCTACCTCACTGTAAGTTGGTTTTCGATTTTTTTGGCTTCCAATGTGTAAACAGTGTCAGCACTTCAGTATTTACAGTATTTACAATCCAGACTGTGGCCCCCAATTACAGACAGTCAGCGTCCAGACCTGTGCTTGCAGGGTCCAGGACAAGACTGACAATAAGAGTCCTCACCCTAAGTTTCCAAATATTAAAACGTTATGATCTTCTGACCTTGGTAAGTAGCTTTTTATAATATCTAGAAGAAGCCCAGGTTAAATGTAGCATTTCAGACTCGTGTGTTTTCCTCACTAGGATGTGATAGCATAGAGGGAGCCAGTTTCCTGCCCCAGCCTGCCACTCTCATCTTCCAACTCCCCACTCCATCTTGACCATGATGTGCACATCTATACTCATGTACATGGATTTGACTAGCTTGTTTCTGCAGTTCAAGATCTGTCAGTACTCAGGCAAGTAACTACACTTGGTTTGGCTTTATGCTCAGTACTTTGAATATGGGAAAGCTTGGAGTCATTTGGACAAGGAATTCAGGGATCCAGATACCTTGGACATATCCTAAACAGGGAGGCATGGGAATCCAAATGAAAATGTCCTTTGGCCCTTGAGACTGTTCCATGGGGTGTCAAAATATTCAGAGGGAGGCCAGAGTGGGTTCCTCAGGCCTTTATCCATGCATAAGAGTGTTTAAGCATGTTACTCTTTAGGTCTATATTTCTTAGAATTACTGATAGGAGTAAGATAACAACAGAGTTGAAATTAGAGTAAGTCACAAAACAGAGAATTCTAAATTTGTATCTGTTATGCTATTATGACTACTCTTGATTATTATTTATTCCATTGTTTCTATATTGTAACTACTCAGTATAGTACTGAAATTTACATGCAGTTTTTATCTTTTTAACAGTTTTTTTTTAAGATTTTATTTATTTATTTGACAGAGAAAACACAGCGAGAGAGGGAACACAAGCAGGGGGAGTGAGAGAGGGAGAAGCAGGCTTCCCACCGAGCAGGCAGCCCAATGCGGGGCTCGATCCCAGGTCTCCGGGATCATGACCTGAGCCAAAGGCAGTCGCTTAACCAACTGAGCCACCTAGGCGCCCCTATCTTTTTAACAGTTTTACTGATATATAATTTTTATACCAAAAACCCCACATTTAATGTATATTATTTGACAGTTGGGCATATACATATACCCATATTGTGCCCAAAAAAATCTCTAAGAAAATATATTTATTATTTATCATATAAGGCATAGATATTTAGGAGGGGTATCAATTTTGTAACTCTTCATTATTATTCCTCTTTTAGCTTTTCTTTTCCCCAAATTCCTAAAATTCTTCTTGTGTAGAGATGCCACTGAGTGAGGGATGTTGGTAAGACATTCATGAAATGTGACTGAGAGTAATTGAATTCCCACAATTCATTTAACTATTAAGAAAAATATAGTCATTTCCTGAGGGACTTATATATATCTTTTTCCTGTACCAGCGCTGGATTTGGTTACCTCATATAAGAGAATGAGTAGGATTATTATATGATCTAGTATTAAGGAAAAAAAATTTTCTTTTGATATCAATGGTTGAGCTACTTCTCTAAAGTAACAGCTGTAAGAGATATTTTGATAATATCAGAGAACTTAAAATCACACTAAAATTATGAAATCTAAAAATTAGATTCACAGAATCTAAATTTAGTTCTCCTGTCATTCAGATTCACTTGTTAAATTCCTCATGACAGTAGAGTACTGGTTTTGATTTAGCAAAATTACATAAAATTATCAAAATGCTCTAAAGAATTAACACTTTTTCTTCTCAGAAGTTATTTATGCCTTTTGCTTTGTTCAAAGTTGGATGAATATGGTTTTACCCAGTACACTTACCCTGTTATAAAGTTCAGGGTTTTTTCATTCTGAGTAAATTATCTAAATAAATTGTAATTATAATGTAATATCAAGTTATCTAATTGCATCATATGTAATTTTTTTAGTTTTATTGAAATCTAATTGACATACAGCACTAGATAACTCTAACATGTACAGCATAACGGCTTGACCTTTATGTACCACGAAGTGATTACCACAATAAATTTAGTTATCTCACATAGTCACAAAAAGCAATAAAAGAGAAAATACGTAATTTTTATATATAAAAGATAATATGTCCCACTGCAACAATACTAAAGGCAAAAACTGGGCAGAATTTGATTGTGTATGAGTATGTCACAAGAACGAGGTGAAGACAAATGAAATAATCAAAGTGGTGAGATTGTAATCATTTGTTTTAAGCAATTTAATTAATTGATGTCTCCGGCCATATAGAGATACTTTTGGCTACCTTCATTGTGGAAAGCATAATTACAAAACTTTTCCAGTGTGCAAAGGATAGCTTGGATGTTACCAAGAGAAAATGTTGTACATTCACTGCACTGCAAGTGTTAATTGACAATATCAATAACCAACTATGCACCATGTAGAAATTCCAGGTGGTAAATAAGGTAAAGATGAAGACCAATTGTTCTAAGACATTGGCAACTTTGTTTAATAGAAACACCAAAGAAAGCTGTTAGAAAGTTTTAAGTTTGGTTAATTCTTGGTGCAAAAAGGGGAGAGAAGTACATGTTCAGGGAGTCAGGTTTGTATCTGGATGTCTTATTAAGATTCTCCAAACAGTTGTAATGAAAATCTGGAGTGAAGTGCTGTAAGGTTATAAATTGTGGTCAGGATTGTTCTTCCTGTACTTGTACTTCTCATTGCAATCATGGCAGAATGAGACTTTATTAATGAGAACGTTTTTGGCCCATCATTTGTCCTACGACATTCTGGACATTTTTGAAGATGTTAAGGATATCAAGACTAAGATCACTATCACAAAGTTATGAAGAAAATAGAACTTGAACCTATCAGCCTGGGTTCAAAAGTTATTTCTATCTTCAGTTGCAAACATGGCCACAAACACCAGTCACACTGTTCCATTGTCCCAATCCAGCATTACTTTACTCATTTAATTTGTTTAATGTCTCTCTGCCATCATTGAAACCTGACAAGAACTTTTATTCTTTTGTTCACTAGCTATCTCTAGTGTCTCGAACATCTAGCTTATTATATGCTCATAAAAGGTGCTCAGTGATATTTATTAAATGAGGAGATTGAGAAACAGCATCCCGTTGGCATTCAGCATCCTGATCACTGTCCTTTCTATCGTTTTGCTTACAGTCACAGAGTCAGTACGTTGCAGTGACAGAATCTGAACACAGGTTTGTCTGAGTTCAAATTCCATGCTAGTCTTGTGGGGTTTTTTAAAAATATTTTATTTATTTATTTGACAGAGAGAGATCACAAGTAGGCATAGGGGCAGGCAGAAAGAGAGAAGGAAACAGGCTCCCCACCGAGCAGAGAGCCTGACTCCGGCCTCCATCCCAGGACCCTGAGATCATGACCTGAGCCGAAGGCAGAGGCTTTAACCCACTGAGCCACCCAGGCCCCTAGTCTTGTGGATTTTTAAGCAACAAGGCATGCTTTCATGTTAAGGCTTTTGCATTTGCCATTTCTTTAATTTGAAATGCTTTTCTGGCAGATAACAGGATTTTTTTCCCCCCTCACCCCCCTCAACTCTTTACTCAAATGCCAGAATATCAAGACCATCATGACTAAGACGGAGTGACTGGACAGGCTTTTTTCTCTAAGTGAGAGGAGAAGTCATTATAACAAAGAATGAGATTACCTTATTTATTTATTTATTTATTTATTTTTTAATAGAATCACTTTGAGTACCCTGTTAGAACTAGACCAAAGGCAGGAAATGGCAGAAACCATATCAGAAGTTACTGAATTAATCCAGGAGAGAAATGATTATGGTTTGAACAAGAATCATAACATAGGTGTGAAATGGTTGGAACCCGCTTACATATTGATTATAGACACAATGGGGTTTACTGTAGGAGCAAGTATGGTATTAGACGAAAAATAAATAATGACTAGTTCTTGGGGTTTTGGCTTCAAGAAATGGAAGCATAGGTTATTTTCTCTGGTTCAGAAAAGTACAGAGGAATTGGTTTGGGATGGAGGATGAATAAGGAGTTCAGTTCTACTCATGTTAAGTTTTTTAAAATACCTAGTAAATATCCAAGTGGTAATGGTAAGTAAGCTGTAAGTGTGGAGTTCAGTATTTAAATTGAGAAGTCATCGGTATAGAGAGAATATTTAAAGTGACTAAATGAGGGGAAGTGGGTAGGGGAATGGGTAAAATAGGTGATGGGGATAAAAGAGTACATTTATCATGATGAGCACTAAATAATGTTTACAATTGCTGAATTATTATATTGTACACCTGAAACTAATGTAACACTGTATGTTAACCATATGGGAATTTAAAAAAAAAACTTCATAAAAAAATAAACTAAGTGAAATTACCAAAGGAGTGAATACAGATGGAGAGGAAAAGATATGTTAGAACTGAACACAGAGCATCAATGTGTAGATTGAAGAGTGGAGACTCAGAAGGGAGCAGCTAAGTGGGAGAAATAAAACTAGGAATATGTGAAGTCTTGAAAGCCAAGTTCTCAGGAGGAGGGAATGATGAATTACATCATGATTACTTATAAATCAAGAAAAAGTAAGAATTGAGAACTGAATATTAGATCACATTCTATATCTTTCTACACATTGGCTGAATTTTCTAAGACTCACATCCTCCAAATGACTCTGGAAACAGAGAGTCATTAAGAATGTCCCATATTTTGGGGCTCCTGGGTGGCTCAGTTGGTTAAGCGACTGCCTTCGGCTCAGGTCATGATCCTGGAGTCCCAGGATCGAGCACCACATCCGGCTCCCTGCTCGGCGGGAAGCATGCTTCTCCCTCTCTCACTCCCTCTGCTTGTATTCCCTCTCTCGCTGTGTTTCTCTCTGTCAAATAAATAAATAAAATATATTTTTTAAATGTCCCATATTTCATAATCTTCCTACCATGGAGACTAAAAAGGTTCTCATGCTTTAGTTCAAAAGTTCCAGAGGAAGATGCCAATTTTCAGATATATGAACTTTGGCCCAAGATAATTTCTCCATGACCACTTCATACCATCATTTATAAAGGCTGGAGAGGCAGTTTAAAGACAAAATTAGAAATTTATAATGGAAATAATTTTTACTAATAAGAGTTTATCATGTACATAGACATATTTATTTTCTTATTCTCTCAGAATAAATAAGAGAAATAAGGTAGTTTTATGTTAGTGATTCTGATAGGCATGTAAGTACTCCTGAGTACACAGGTTTTTGAGACTGGATTGCACTTTAAATGTCTAAATAATTCTTTTTTTTTTTTAAGATTTTATTTATTTGACAGAGAGAAACACAGCGAGAGAGGGAACATAAGCAGGGGGAGTGAGAGAGGGAGAAGCAGGCTTCCAACCGAGCAGGGAGCCCCTTGCAGGTCTTGATTCCGGGACTCCAGGATCATGACCTGAGCCGAAGGTAGACGCTTAATGACTGAGTCACCCAGGCACCCCTGTCTAAATAATTCTTGGTATCTCTCCCCTAGGACAAAAAAAAAAACATCATTATCAAGAGCCTTCTAACTTCTCTACCTCTTCTCTCTAATTTACACTTGCATTTTTAGTACCCCCCCCAAGAATCTCCAAGATAGGTGATACTCTTTTCACTAGTTACAAACAAACCAACAAACTTATGCCAAAAATGTAAAAAAAAAAAAAAATTGTAAAGCTAAAACTTAACTGAAGCAACATAGGTAATAAGTGTTAGTATTTAAATGTAGGCCTGTTTATCAAAAGTGTATGATGGTCTCAACTTTGACACATTTATTTTTTATCTTGTTTGACTCAGTGAACTATGAGGTGTGCTAGTCTAATGTTAACATGGGATGTTAACATTTCTTTCTTCAGTAAAACTCATTTCTTCATGCTTTTGGCAAATATGGGATTGATATCTAATAACAGTGATGTACAGAGTCATCAGAGTTTTCATGATATGGGGGAAAAGCAATTTAGGAATGAGACAGACCTAGTTTAAATCTTGACAACTATTTCATAGCTGGATATAATTAGACACACTACTTAATCTTCATAACCTCGGTGCCCTCATCTGTAAAATGGGCATACTCTTGTACCAGCCTCATGAAGTTGGGTATTGAACGAAATAGTATAAAAAGTATCTACTATAGTTCCTAACATACAGTATGCAAATAAAAGCACCAATCCCAAAACCTACCAAAAGGAAAGAGAGGGAGGCTGGCCCTGTATAGGGATTGGGCACCTGACTAATTAGATGGCTTATTTTGAGAGACGATCCTAGAAGACTTTAAGCTTGGGTTCTTAAAGTACTGTCATTATCATCCAAATGGTCCAAGTAAACTCCAGGGCCAGAGATTGAAGAAAGGATGAGTTGGATGAGTATCCAGATCTTTGATACAGTGTCAGTTTTTTACACAAGGAAGGTTCTGTGTTCACTGTAACACTGAAAATAAGGTTTGGTACCTTTGTGCACTGAGAACTACATGCAGCTAGGCATAGGCATAGAGCTATAAGCAAATCTCTTTGGTATATTCTGCAGGACTCCAATCTTAGAATGTAAATAGAGTGGAAATTGGTGCTTTATATTAAGGGACAGTTATCTAGATTGGCCTTTCTCTGTGAGAGGTTTGGATAATCAGCTTTGTCTCTGGGATTATGTGAAGTCTATTGGTCTGTATTCACACTGGTCAAAAGGCAGCAAATTATTTCTGGCTCTCATTAACCTGTGTGCTACACGGGACTTTCTGACTCTGGACCTGATATAAGGTGAGTCTAAAGTTATCAGATTAATTTTCTTTATAATTGGGTAAGCTAGAGGAAAGTAGGAAAGGGCTAATAGCCATTTATCTTGGATTTCTTCATTCATATAAACAGACACATCAGAGATGCACTGTGGAATAAGTTGCATAATAGGAGAAAAGTTAAATTTCAGGAGGATGCACCGAAATATACTGCAATAAACAGAATTATTTGATATAGATGATTGAGTACTTTAAAACTGAATTGCTTTTGGATTGTTGGGAAATTACAAGTCTCTGGGGCTTACATACTTTAATAGCAGAGAGTATGAACATCCTGATTTTCTGCTGAGCATGAAAGATTCAAAATAGTGAAAGGATGCTGCAGACATTTTACTCATTTCATTTCTGCTGCCATGTTCTAGTGAAACTCAGTGAATTAATTTTTCCTTATTCATGATAACTTCAATTAAAAATAAAATTAAATACCTTATATCATCAGTTAAAGATCATATATACAATGAGGGACTATTAATAACAAGATTTTGCTTGTAAAAAAATATACTAAGAACAAATTATATCAAGAGTTTCAATTAAACACAACAGACTGTGGGTGTGGGTCTCATTTCTAAAATCAGATAAATTATATTTTCAGGTGATAGTTATTTTAATGACATAAAATTATTTTCACTACACAGCCCTAATATGAAACTAGTGTAGCTTCCAATTTATTTAAAATGCATCATTCAGAGAAAAAGGCATCATTGGATATTTTAATTCCAAACAGACTAAAATTAATATCTTTGATTACTAGAAATAATTCTGAAGATCAGTGACAATTTATTAGAGTAGGATTCAGCAAACTAAATTAATTTGGTGTATAGTGCCATTTTAAGTAGGATAAGTTCAGCTACACTGAACATCTGAATAATGACAAAACCCACAAAAATAAGCTAACTTAATTGGGAACGGAGATAAATTCAAGTTAAGGATGCACTGAGTTGTTGAAATACACAGCAAAAAGGAAATTCTTTGGAGTCCTGATTCTGGTAATAGAAGTAGCTTGCATCACACTAACTTTTCCATAAATAAAAATTATTAACTACAGAAAAAATTTGTTTGATGGTAGTAGAAAGAAGAAAAAAACAAATAGGAAAAGATCCAATCCATAAAAAATGAAACCATGGTGGTTGATATTCACATTTTTTGGCTTTCTTCCTGAGGGCAATGCCTTGTCCACAAGCAATTGTGTAGCTAGAACTCAAGCAGTAAAGTCCAATCCTTTTGGCTTGAAGTGTCAGAGGATAAACTTTGAGACTTTCTGGGTGGCTGGAATTTGATAGGGAATAAAGCAAGGAGGAAATCACACAAGAGGAGAGTCCAAAATCTGCATATAAATGCATCTCAAATCCTTGAGTGACTTCTGATCAACACCTTAGAGGGAGAAACTCCAGAGAACTTGTTGGGAAGAAGCATTTGGAAGTCAGGAAAGACTTAGCTGAGATGACAGTTTTCGCCCTCAGAGGAAGCAAAGTTTGAGCTCCCAAGCTGGAAGAGCTTGGTAAACATCTTGAACTGTCTAAAAATTGACACAATCAAATATTAAAAGTGAGTATTTATTAATTTACCTACCTATTAGAATAAAAATTCATACTTTGGGAGAAGGTATCATAATTGAGAATCTCTAAAACATTTTATTCACAGTGTTTGCTACACAATAAATGGAAATGGAAAGAAATAGGGAATTTTTATTCATATTTAAGAGGACAAAATCAAAAGAGACATACCTTCAGGGGCTGATATTGGATTATCAGACAAGAATCTTATTTATTTATTTGTTTGTTTGTTTGTTTTAAAGATTTTGTTTATTGACTTATCTGAGAGAGAATGAGAGCACACAAGTGGGGGTGGGGGGAGGACCAAAGGGAAAGACACAAGTGGACTCTACGCAGAGCATGGACCCAATCCAGGTCTTCATCTCACTACGCTGAGATCATGCCCTGAGGTAAAACCAAGAATCCAACACTCAACTGACTAAACCACCTAGATGCTCTGAGCAGATAAGCATTTTCAAGCATCAAAGTTAACCTAGTTCAAGGCTTAAAGAAAAAGATGAACCAACCAAAAATCTCAGAAAATAATTGGAATTTATGAAAAAAATAGAAATTTGAAAACTGAAAAGTCCAAATGAAATGTCTAAAATGAAAATGTCACCTGATGGGTTTTCCAGCAGAGGTGATAGAACACAGCAACAGTGAGCTTGAAGAAATTAAATAACTTTGGGGCAATATCAAGGGGTAAACCATCTGTGGAATTGCCATCTCAGAAAAGGAAGAGAGAGAGAGTAAATGAGAAAAACTTTGCGGAGAAAAGAAAAGCTAAAAATATCCTCAATTTGGTGAGAAGCATGGGTTGACAGAGCCAAGAAGCATGGCAAACCCCAAGAAAGGTAAGTGCAAAGGAAACCACAATTGGATACATTCAGTCTAGCTGCCTAAAACTAGAGATAAAGGAAAAAAACTTGAAAGAAGCAAGAGAAAAAGAATCCATTCAAACAGGACAACAGCACAAATGAAATGTGTTGGCTCTTTCAATAGAAAAACTGGCAGCTTAAAATAAAAGTTGTAACATTGTATTGTTGGATTTATAACAGCTGTAGATGTGAAATATATGGCACCAAAGGCATAAAATGGTGGGTTGATAAGTAGAACTACACTATGACAAAGTTCTTATGTTTTAAATGAAATGATAAAATACTAACTGTAAGAAGTGCCACCAAAAATTGTAAGGAGATTTATTTCGAAGTTACTAGAGCAATTAAAATGCAATGATAATGGGTGCCTGGGTGTCTCAGTGGGTTAAAGCCTCTGCCTTCGGCTCAGGTCATCATCTCAGGGTTCTGGGAACGAGGCCCGCATCGGGTTCTCTGCTGAGCAGGGAGCCTGCTTCCTCATCTCTCTGCCTGCCTCTCTGCCTACGTGGGATCTCTCTCTCTCTGTCAAATACATACAAACATACATACATACATACATACATACATAAATAAAAATCTTTAAAAAATGCAATGATAAAAAATATGTAACTAACTCAAAACTTCTGCTTATGAAAAATCACTGTTGATAAAATGAAAACTCAATGAAAAGACATAGAAAAGCTATTTAGAATACATAGTTACTATAACTACAGAGCACTGCTGAAAATTAATAACAAATATACTGCTTGGCACTTTCTTAAATATTTTCTTAAAAAAACTAGCATATGTTTACTCTGTGAGCTAGTAATTCCACTTCTAAGTATTTGCTCAAGAGAACTAAAATTCAAGAGAACAAAAGAACATAAATTCACTAAAACTCTGGCCTAAGTATGTTTAGCTTTAGTAACCATACATTCTGGATAACACAAATTCCATTATAAGGAGATAGATAAACAAACTGTGGTATATTCATTTGATGGAATATGATTTTAAAATAATAGTAAATACAACATTGTGAATAAGTTGAAAAATTATGTTTAGCAAAATAAAACAATCATAGAAAGGTTTACATCATTTGAATCCATTTGTATGAATTCAAAAAAGCAAAAGCAATCTTTAACAAAAAAATTTAGAAAGTGGATGGATTTGGAGTTGGGGATAGGCTGAATGGGGATATATGAATTTTATGGTGTTATGTGAAAATCTTCTGTTTTGATGAGGGTTTTGCTTATACAAGTGTATATAGATATAGATACAGATACAGATATAGATGTGTTTAATAAGACTCCTTAAATTGTAAAGACCCATCTTTTCACTATACACAAATTTCTCAATAAAAAAAAAATAAGTAAATCTTGCAATTTCGTTGGACTCTTTAAAGTTTTCTTTAAAGTTTTTTGGTCTTGCTAATATTTCTGTTAGGTCAAATAATTTTTAAAGTTGTTTTTCATCATCTTAGAAGTAGATAGTCTCATACATTTTTATTTCATTATTATTGCTTTCATTTATTATTTATAAAGCATGAATAATAAATGTGATAGTCTACAAATAAAGTTCACACATCAAAGACCTTTGCAATTCAAAAATGAGAGATAAATTGAGACCAAGAAATGCCATGTTTTACATGAGATCGGTTTACCTCTGTTTTCTTCTTTATATTTGCTTTCTTTCTGTATTCTTTCTTATTAGGCAAAAAACATAAAAAATTCTATTTAAAAGGCTTTAGGAGGAAAAGTCACAGATGACTGAAGAGATGCACATAATCCTGCAAGCTGGGAGATTTCAAAGTAGATAGCTATTCAAAGTCTATTTCAACAGAAAAATGAAAGAGAATGGATCCAAGTGGAAGAAGTCTCTACATTAATGCACTAAAACATGGTAGTGGGAAACGCTTTTTAATATTTGCTTTTTTATTATTTCACAATGGCGTTTGATCTCTTTCTCCCTCTCTCATTGGATATGTATAAACACACACAAACATATAAAATATGTGTATGTACATAATACATATACATACAACACATACATATATATAGATAGAGTGCACCCTTAAACAACCCACGAGTTGGGGGTATTGACCCTCATTCAGTCAAAACTCCATGTATAATCTTTGACTCTCCAAAAACCTAACTACCAATAGCCTACTGTTGTCTGGAAGCCTTATAGATAACATGAATATTAGATTAACACATATTTTGAATGCTATATGTATATACTGTATTCTTACAATAAAGTAAGCTAGAGAGAAAAGTTATTAAGAAAATCATAAGAGAAAATACATTTATAGTACTGTACTTATTTTTTTTAAGATTTATTTATGTATATTAGAGAGAGAGCACAAGTGTGAGGAACAGAGGGAGAAGGAGAGAGAATCTCAAACAGACTCTACACCAAATGCAGAGCCTGACATGGACTCTATCTCACAACTGTGAGATCATGACCTGCCTGAGCCAAAACCAAGAGCTCAGTCGACTATGCCACCCAGGTGCCTCATAAACTGTACGTACTTTTAAAATTCTTGTATGAGTGGACCTGTGCAGTTAAAGCTGTGTTGTTCAAGGGTCAGGTAAATATATAAACATATGTATTTATATATACATATATTTATATTTTTTATTAAGTATTGTTTCAGTTATTATTTTACCGGCATTTCCCATCTCTACAATTTTCACTGAGTGGATTTGCATTTGTAAATTTACTTAATATTTGTAAAGTTAAAGTTATTAAAATAGCTCTTTTCAGGTTTTCCAAGTGTATAATGAACATAATGATAGAAAATAGAGTGTTACTATTGACACATTGCTAGAAGAGGGACTGATACATTATTACACTACACAAGTTTTCCATTATTATTCAAATTATTGTAAATTTTCAGTAATATTTCTATTTTTCAAGTAAGTTTGTTATTTATCTACCTTTTTCTTATTGTTTGTAGCCTAGATGCTTAAAAAGAAGGTTTTTAAATCAAATTCATGTTTATACCCACAGGAATGATTCAATCTATATAACAGTAAACCTAAAAGAAAATTAAAGAAGGGGGGGAAAAAGAATTGCTTTGTTGGGTAGTGTGCTTTTAATCTAAAAAGCAATGATTTCTCTTTTTGTTATGAGTTCAGGAGAAAGAATAAGATGAGAAAATAGTATAATGTAGAGTTTCAATAATTTATTTATTATGTACATTCTTTAAGAGAAAGGTAACTTAGTCAATATATAACTAGGTGAGACACTGATGGAGAGAACATTAAGTAGATATGAGAACTTATTTATTCTTCTTTTTGTTTATTTAATTATCTCAATCTCACTTACTTCTACAAAGAGATAAAACAGTCCATGGAAAATTCAGCCTGAAAGATAATACTCTATAAACCATGAAGCACCCTTTGCAGGAGCACACTCTTTGATTACCTGTATCTCTGAACCAGTCTGACATCAAAGTGAGTTTACATTATTTGAACACCTTGAAGCCAGAAAATCCTCCTAGTGGTCTATGTAATTGTAACCCTGTTCTACATGGTCATCATACTAGTTGGGAAGGATTTTTTTTTTCCTTATGTCTCCTGGTGGTAGGTGACATCATTTTGGGAAGGCAGCGATTGTTTTTTGAATGTCTATCATTAGGAATTGAGCTGGGCATTAGGAATACATGAGTGAAAACCATGGTCTCTTCCTTCACTTCACATTGTGGAGGTAGTGGAAAGCTGACCCCCAGAAGGGTATGTGCCCAATAACATTCTATGTGCTAATATAAACATATGCACCAAATGCTATGCAGTACATAGTAAGCTCACAAGAAACTGCCTGGGAGATAAGTAGCATTCAAGAAATATTTATGGAATTTTGTTCTTCCTCCAAGAGGGTAAGTGAATGGGCTGATTATTGGAAAATAAATAATTTTGTTAGATGAAGAGAGAAGGGGACTGACATTGAACACACAAGGACAGCATATATTCAAGTCAAGAGAGTGCTATATATGCTTTGGAAACTGTGTGCAATTAATTGAGCATGTATGGGACAGTTTCAGCAGTTTGACACAGAGACATAGCAAGAAACCAAAAAAGTAAAATGTCTTGAATGTCATTCTGTGTTTAGAAAGACAAATGGGATACCAACTTTAATCAAGGAGTGACAAGATCAGTACAAAGACCATTCTGGCAGATTTGGGCATGTATCTGAGGCAGATGAGATGAGAAGCAGAAAGACATCTAGTATTATAGATAATGCATTTTTAATTCATAAGCTAAGATGGTATTGTGATTATAGAAAGAATGGATATTCAGAAGATAAAATTGAAAAAGCTTTGTGATTAATTGAAGGTGTGGGATCAGGAAGAGGGAACAAGTTTCTGACTGATGATTTCCATGTGAAACCTTCATTTGCCAATGTAGGAAAAAAAGAAAGAGGTGAATACATGGGGAATAAGATGGTGATCCCAGATATTTATTCATCAGAAATTTACTGAGTATTTACTATGTGACAGAAGCCTAACCCTTTAAGAGGATACTTTCTAGTGGGAGAAATATATATGTAAATACACACACACATGCATGCTATAAACTATTATATACAAACATACATGTATATGTGTATATATACATATATATAAAGTATTTTTGATGGTGGTAAGTGTAATGGCTAAAAGTAGGCAAGGGGATCAGGAATGTAATATAGGTTGCGGTTTTATGTGATACTGTCATAAAGCCTCGCTAAGAAGAAAATATTAAAGGGAAGGTCCCAGCGCAGGTAAAGGAATAAATTAGAGGCTGTCTGAGCTGGGAGTGAGAGAGAAAGTTCTATGTTGAGGAGGTAGTCATTTGAAGTTTCTATTGTGAGAATATCTGTAGGAAGTTGGTATATGCTCAAGGAGGCCAGGATGGGTGCAGCCAAATGAACAAGGCATAAGATATTAAGAGAATGTTTGAGAGGGTGGAGCTTATGGATCATCTAGAATTTTGTGGATCAACATAAGAACTTTATTTTTGAATGAGATGGGATGCCACCAGACAATATTGAGAAGAGTGATATAAACTAACTCATGCCAACAAAGAGAAAAGAAAATATCTTTAGGGTTACCATGTTGAGAACAGCCGATGGTGGCAAAGAGATCCATTTTCATGTATTCACAATGATCTGGCCAAGAAATGATTATAGTTTGGGCCACAGTGATATAAATAAAAGTGAAAAGAAATTTCTAGAGTCTGAAAATATTTTAAAATCACAAGAAAAAGAATTTGGAATACATAAGAAATAAATACTTAATGATTGTAAATTTTTACTTGAAGAAGTGGAAGAATGAAACATCTATCAACTGAATTGGGGAAAACTGAAGAAGAAATACTTTGGTGTGAGAGCTCAATTTTAGAGACACAATTTTGAACATACTAAACTTTAGATATCCCCAAGACATCCAAGTAATACTATGTAGAGGAAAAATTAGATCTGTCATTCAACAATTTACTGAATGTATCAGAATTGAGATATAAATTGTGGAGACATTAATATTTAGGTAGTATCATGGCAAATTTTATGTGTGAATTTGACTGGATCACGGGATACCCAAATATGTGGCTAAATGTTATTTCTGAGTGTGTCTGTAACAGTGTTTCAGGATGAAATTAGCATTTGAATCAGTAGACTAAGTAATGTGGGTGGGCATTATCCAATCCATTGAGGGCAT